>MUZC01004424.1:176196-190659 GCA_002072015.1 Radix auricularia | reverse complement strand
TAAAGTATGTTGGGGATGGGATTGGAGAAATATGTTAGTGGGGGGGGGGTAGATAAAAGAAATTGGCGCGTCTCAATCGGTAACATAGATGAGCGGCGAATTTCAAAGCCAAGGTCATTTCTAGCCATTCCTAGTTATCACTCTTGTGTCCTATTTTGTGTCATACTGAGGGGATGGACCCACCCACCCCCACCATTTATTTTCGTTATTATAGGGAAAATCACTCAACGATTGAAACATTTTTTTAAAAAGTATGGTGGAGATAGGAGTGGAGACACGTGTGAGTCGGTTGGGGGGGGGGGGCATTGGCTCGCTCTGTCGGTAACAACGATGAGCGGCGTATTTCAAAGCCAATGTGTAGGTCATTTCTAGCCCTTCCTAGTTGATAGTAGTTATCGGCATTGTGTTTTATTTTCCTTATTTGAACAATTCAAAGAACTAAAACCTTTTTGTTTAAAATGATTTTTGTTTCATGTTTCTGGGAAAAAATTGTATCAAAATACTTTGTAGTTTGTCGAGACCGTGTTTTATTTCCCTTTAACACTTATTTCTTTTTAAGCATTTTCATGTTAATACATATTGTACGTATTTCACAGTATTTATTGCAAACGAAAATTTTTAATTTGATAAATTATTCGTGAGCCGAAATTTGAACACAGAAGAGCCTCAGTTTAAACACTGGTGGTAAAGATATTGCAGTAACATTTTCACGGGTACACCAGAGCCATTTAACTACCCGGGTAATTGTTCGTCAACGGGTACCCGAGTCCCGGGTACCCGTTGACAGGCCTAATGTCAATACACATGTCTGTTTGTGTTGTTGGTTAAAAGATGACATATAAAGAAGAAATTCCAGTGATATTTTTGATGATTACGTTTAATAAATGTTACTTGTGACACCATACATTTCAATGTTTGGCATTGATCAAAATTAATGATTAATTAATCATTAATTTTTCAACAGTTAACGATAAAATTTAAGTTAATCATTAACAACCCTATAAAAAAGTAAAGATAGGACTTTCCTCAAACATTGAATCCAGTGGCGTAGCTAGGAATTCTTAGGGGTTTAGGGGCCCGGATGGCTTAACCTGTTTAGGGGGCCCCACAAATGCCCACATACATGGCGGTGGTGTAATATTTAATGTAAAAAAAATTCAGACACTAATTTGGGGGCCCCCCTGAAGTGGGGCCCGAGGGGACTTTTGAATTTGGACCCCCTCACCCTCCCATAGCTATACCACTGCTTGAATCTTAAAAGTGAAAATTTTTCATCAGTATTATACCTGATTAAATGCCATGTGGATGTATTTGTTAGTATTACCAGTATTTATATACTGCATGTATTTTACCTGCCCTGTTGGTAATCTTTCATGAAGTTGCTGTCAACAGCTCCACTGCCAGAAGGAAATCTCTCCAGGATGGCAATCTGTACACAGAAATAATTTAATAAATCACTTGACACAGTTGGGGGAATATATTCTCAAAGTATATTCTGTTTTCTCTGTAACTAGGTACGACCCGTGGCATAGCATACGCCGATGACTTACTCATAGATTGTACAAAGAAAATGAGTGTGTTGGGTGGGGGGGGGGACGGACACAAACAGTAGCATGAAAAAAATGGGAACAACGCGAGTGAACGTTGGGGGGACCGCCAAAGCATTTTTGAGAACTATTTCGGACATCGCGACAATTTCAGCCTCGCCACCAAATACTCCTGAAGTACACGTGTATTGAGCATATTGTTGTGGGTGTGTGTCTACGTTCCCGTCACTGAGAACAACAGAGAGCTCGTCGACGATGTTATCCCAATGTTGAGAAACAAATATAACAGCCATGTTTCCAAGCAAGAGAGCAACAACTTTGTCTGTGATCTTTTCCCAGAAATGTGCGACCGATAGAAAAAGACGGTTACCTGATGAAGGAATTGGTATAACATTGAACGAAGACCCCCCCCCCCCCATGACATACACGCGAAACAGTGTTTATGTTTGCTAAGAAAGGAGGAGAGAAAATAAAACATTTTTAACTCTTAATGTGTTAAAGCGCCAAAATGTGCACCTCACCACTATTACCAAAGCATGGTAAAGCGCGCCTCAATAGAACTCTCTTTAGAAATGAAATTACAGAAAATAAAAACTCTTCAGTGCGTGACAGAAGATGTAATCAATTTCCGTCAATGGTGGCTGTTTCCCTCGCTAGTGTTATCGCTCAATTCGCAGTTTTTTGGTAGTTTTTACGGGTTTTTTTTTAAGATGTGATTTTGTTATACTTTATTACTAAAATAATAGTACTAAACTACAGGTAAAAATAGTATTAAACTCAATACGGTCTTTTGGATACATAAAATAACCATTCTTGTCAGTATGACAATAATATTATAAATGGATTTTAAACAATTTTTTAAATTTCATAACCAGATGATCGCAATTTAGGAAATTCTTATGGGACTGAGGCGGAAGTTTTCTGAAAACGTTTTGGCACATTAAGAGTTAAAATTTTTTTAAAAATGTTGCCACTGGGGCTTGAACCTAAGACCTTCTGCATGTCAGGCGCATGTAATAACCAATACACAACGAAATACATGTACTTTATGAAGGAACAACGAAATTGAACACAAAAAGCATTGCTGGTCTCAAGACATGCCCCACCCCTCCACTACCTTCACTTGCCAACCGTTAACTCTGATTAGTTGACCCCAGGGAGTGTCATTTGGTCATGCTTGTTTGCACATACTTGTTTTCTTCAGCGTGCTTTCGTGGTGGTTGGGGGACGTAGAGAATTACATACACAGATTCTGTATTAAGTTGGTCCAATTTTGTTGAATTGCCAAGTTGCCCTAAGGACTTCCAACTTAAGCAATATTGTTTTCATAAGGATGATATTTGAAGAGTTTTACAGGGACACCATAAAATAAAGTTGATCAGGGCATCAAGTAAATGATCCAAACATAATACAACAATTCATGAGCCTAAAAACAAATTCAACTGGATTCTATTACTCTTCAGTTTGATACATTGGTTAAGCATAGGATGCAGTTAGCTTCTGGGTTTACCTATCCGATGTCCATTTTTTTACAAGTTCTCAAAGTCATTTCATTTTCAACTCAACACACTGGTAAAAGGCTGTGCATGATATACCTAAGAAAACTGGACATAAGCTATGTGTAAAGTGGGCAACACTTGACCATCACTCAAGTTTCTTTACCTTCTGCAGTAAATCCTCCTTCTCCCTGATCAAGTTCTGCTCCCTCTCTGCTGCATCTCTCAGCAATGTTTTATTATCTTTCATTTGTTTGCTCTTAACAAAATACAGGAAAGTGTTCAAAGTTGTAAGGAATAAATTTTATTTGCAACTCGTTTAGAAAGTAAATCCTGTTTAGAAAAATGACTGGAAAAGTTTGACAAAATAAATTTAAAATTGATAATATAACTATTAAAAAAAATTCACAATAATATAAATATAATGTAACTGGAGACAAAGAAATCTCTCTAAAAACCACAACTATGTTGTGTGGATCATTGAAAATGTAACTTAGTTGAATCAAAGAACATTTTAAAGGAAATCTGGATGATACCTTCTTGTCAGGTAAAGTAAACCTTGCACATACCTTCTTGTCAGGTAAAGTAAATCTTGCACGTATCTTCTTGTCCAGTTAAAGTAAATCTTGCACATACCTTCTTGTCCAGGGAAAGTAAATCTTGCACGTACCTTCTTGTCCAGGTAAAGTAAACCTTGCACATACTTTCTTGTCTAGGTAAAGTAAATCTTGCACATACCTTACTGTTCAGGTAAAGTAAACCTTGCACATACCTTCTTGTCCAGGTAAAGTAAATCTTGCACATACCTTACTGATCAGGTAAAGTATACCTTGCACGTACCTTCTTGTCCAGGGAAAGTAAATCTTGCACGTACCTTACTGTTCAGGTAAAGTAAAGCTAGCAAGTACTATCTTGTCCAGGTAAAGTAAATCTTGCATGTACTTTCTTGTCCAGGTAAAGTAAAGCTTGCACATACCTTCTTGTCCAGGTAAAGTAAACCTTGCACATACCTTCTTGTCCAGGTAAAGTAAACCTTGCACGTACCTTCTTGTCCAGGTCTATCTCCATAGCTTTGATCTTCTCCTCGTACATCCTGGTCTGTACGGCAGACTTCCAGCCCTGTGAGTCAAGAGTTGCCAGACTTGGTTTCTTGGCTGCCTCCACCTCCAGCTTGGTTTTAGTGGTCCTCAATTCTTTGTCCTGGTGCTCCCCCTGCACCTCTAGGGTGCGGACCTTCATTCTCAGCTTTTCATTTTCATCTTTTTCCTTTAAAATATTTATCAATAACCTGGTGTCAATATTTTAAAATCTTTATGACATAATTTGAAGTTTTGAAGACTAAATTTTTTAAATTTTTTTATTAAGGTCTCTAAAAATTTTCCATCCAAGGTGATTCAAATATTAGCAGCAAAGTTTAGTGAAAAAATAATTTTGTGATTTTGTGATGACATATTCGGGAAAAAATTCTAGAACTCATTAACATTAGAAAAATATTTTTAAAAATTAAAAAAAAAAATCTAAATTTTCCAAATGGTGTTTGCTGAAAAGCAGACCTAAAACAACACACAATTATTTAATATTTTATATACATTGAATTATATCTGTCCAGCTAATAAATACATTTCTAAGACAACAATTTTATTTTACTTTGGCCAATTCTTTTCTCATCTTTTCAAAGTCAGTCACAATCTTGGCCGTCCCCTTCTGTTGGGATGTGTACCTGTCACTCAGCTCTAGACCCATGGCCTGTCTCATTTCTTCCATCTGGTGCTGGGGACAAAGTAACACAACCATCATCTTATGACTCTAATGACATGTAACACAACCATCTGTCTTATGACTCTAGTGACATGTAACACAAACATCATCTTATGACTCTAGTGACATGTAACATGACCATCTGTCTTATGACTCTAGTGACATGTAACACAAACATCATCTTATGACTCTAATGACATGTAACATGACCATCTGTCTTATGACTCTAATGACATGTAACACAACCATCATCTTTTGACTCTAATGACATGTAACACAACCGTCATCTTATGACTCTAGTGACATGTAACACAACCATCTGTCTTATGACTCTAATGACATGTAACACAACCGTCATCTTATGACTCTAATGACATGTAACACAACCATCTGTCTTATGACTCTAATGACATGTAACATGACAATCTGTCTTATGACTCTAATGACCTGTAACACAACCATCTGTCTTATGAGTCTAGTGACACGTAACACAAACATCTGTCTTATGACTCTAATGACATGTAACACAACCATCTGTCATATGACTGTAATGACATCTTACACAACCATCTGTCTTATGACTCTAATGACATGTAACATGACCATCTGTCTTATGACTCTAATGACATGTAACACAACCATCTGTCTTATCCCTCTAATGACATGTAACATGACCATCTGTCTTATGACTCTAATGACATGTAACACAATCATCATCTTATGACTCTAATGACATGTAACACAATCATCTGTCTTATGACTCTAGTGACATGTAACATGACCATCTGTCTTATGACTCTAATGACATGTAACACAACCATCTGTCTTATGACTCTAGTGACATGTAACACAACCATCTGTCTTATGATTCTAATGACATGTAACACAACCATCTGTCATATGACTGTAATGACATCTTACACAACCATCTGTCTTATGACTCTAATGACATGTAACATGACCATCTGTCTTATGACTCTAATGACATGTAACACAACCATCTGTCTTATGACTCTAATGACATGTAACATGACCATCCGTCTTATGACTCTAATGACATGTAACACAATCATCATCTTATGACTCTAATGACATGTAACACAATCATCTCTCTTATGACTCTAGTGACATGTAACATGACCATCTGTCTTATGACTATAATGACATGAAACATGACCATCATCTTATGACTCTAGTGACATGTAACACAAACATCTGTCTTATGACTCTAATGACATGTAACACAACCATCATCTTATGACTCTAGTGACATGTAACACAATCATCTGTCTTATGACTCTAGTGACATGTAACATGACCATCTGTCTTATGACTCTAGTGACATGTAACACAACCATCTGTCTTATGATTCTAATGACATGCAACACAACCATTTGTCATATGACTGTAATGACATCTTACACAACCATCTGTCTTATGACTCTAATGACATGTAACATGACCATCTGTCTTATGACTCTAATGACATGTAACACAACCATCATCTTTTGACTCTAATGACATGTAACACAAACATCTGTCTTATGACTCTAATGACATGTAACACAACCGTCATCTTATGACTCTAGTGACATGTAACACAACCATCTGTCATATGACTCTAGTGACATGTAACATGACCATCTGTCTTATGACTCTAATGACATGTAGCACAACCATCTGTCTTATGACTCTAATGACATGTAACACAAACATCATCTTATGACTCTAGTGACATGTAACACAACCATCTGTCATATGACTCTAGTGACATGGAACATGACCATCTGTCTTATGACTCTAATGACATGTAACACAAACATCATCTTATGACTCTAATGACATGTAACACAACCATCTGTCTTATGACTCTAATGACATGTAACACAACCATCTGTCTTATGACTCTAATGACATGTAACACAACCATCTGTCATATGACTCTAATGACATGTAACACAACCATATGTCTTATGACTCTAATGACATGTAACACAACCATCTGTCATACGACTGTAATGACATCTTACACAACCATCTGTCTTATGACTCTAATGACATGTAACACAACCATCAGTCATATGACTCTAGTGACATGGAACATGACCATCTGTCTTATGACTCTAATGACATGTAACACAACCATCATCTTATGACTCTAATGATATGTAACAAAAAACATCTGTCTTATGACTCTAATGACATGTAACACAACCATCATCTTATGACTCTAATGACATGTAACATGACCATCATCTTATGACTTTAGTGACATGTAACACAACCATCTGTCATATGACTCTAGTGACATGGAACATGACCATCTGTCTTATGACTCTAATGACATGTAACACAACCATCTGTCTTATGACTTTAATGACATGTAACACAACCATCTGTCTTATGACTCTAGTGACATGTAACATGACCATCTGTCTTATGACTCTAATGACATGTAACACAACCATCTGTCATATGACTCTAATGACATGTAACACAACCATCATCTTATGACTCTAGTGACATGTAACACAACCATCTGTCTTATGACTCTAATGACATGTAAGGTTGTTATACCTTTAGGCCATTGTACTGACCAGCTAATTCATTTATACATCACACAGGGTTACTGTTACGGCTGTTATACCTTTAGGCCATTGTACTGACCATACATCACACAGGGTTACTGTTAAGGTTGTTATACCTTGAGGCCATTGTACTGACCAGCTAATTCATTCATACATCACACAGGGTTACAGTTACGGCTGTCATACCCCATACATCACACGGGGTTACAGTTACGGCTGTCATACCCCATACATCACACGGGGTTACAGTTACGGCTTTTATACCCAATACCTCACACGGGGTTACAGTTACGGCTGTCATACCCCATACATCACACAGGGTTACAGTTACAGCTGTTATACCTTGACCATACATCACACAGGGTTACAGTTACGGCTGTTATACCCCATACATCACACAGGGTTATAGTTACGGCTGTTATACCCCATACATCACACGGGGTTACAGTTACGGCTGTTATACCCCATACATCACACAGGGTTACAGTTACGGCTGTTATACCCCATACATCACACAGGGTTACAGGTTACGGCTGTTATACCCCATACATCACACAGGGTTACAGTTACGGCTGTTATACCCCATACATCACACAGGGTTACAGTTACAGCTGTTATACCCCATACATCACACAGGGTTACAGTTACGGCTGTTATACCCAATACATCACCAGGGTTACAGTTACGGCTGTTATACCCAATACATCACACAGGGTTACAGTTACGGCTGTTATACCCAATACATCACACAGGGTTACAGTTACGGCTGTTATACCTTGAGGCCATCATTTTCCCGTTTCAACAAGTTCATCTGCTCCTGACTGACCACACCGGGAGCTTTCTTCAAGGCCGTATTCTCTGCCTGGACCCTTTCTACCACCTTCTTGAGGAGAGCTATTGTCTTCTCCAACTCTCGCTGGCTCTTACCACTTTCTCCAATCTGAAATTAACATTTGAAGAGTTTTAATTAAGATTTAAAAAAAAATAAAAGGCATGAAATTATGTGGAATGCCATGATTGCAAATTTGTGTTAATGATTTTGTTCATGTACAATATCTTAAACTGTTTCTGATGCTACACTTAACTTGAGGCAGCTTGGTGAACTTTCTATGTCATTGATTAAATGTTTGGTTAGTTAGAGGGTAAAAAGTCATCAAGGTTATAAAATAATTTATTTTATAACTGAATTTTTAGGGCAGTGGTAATTATGTGTGATACAAAGTGGCAACTGAAAATTTCAAAATAAAACTACAAAAAGGTTGTTCCCTTTGGTTGCTCCACACTTAAAATGTTAAAGTTCCAGCAACGAGCACTTATCTGTATCACCAATTTCACCATTAACTTGTGTAGATTCACTACACATCAGCCTTGTTGAGGCTGTGGCTGCCTATGGTTTGTCTTTCTCTGACAGTTCACTGTAAGTCTTAGGATGTCTAACCCTAGAAAAACAACAACTCCAGGTCCTGATGTCTAGCACTGGTGTAAAACAAGAACTCACTCTTTTAATACTTGACAAACTGGACCGAGCCGAGTCCCCAGCCAGCTGACCATTCTCAAACTTGAGAGCTTCCACATAACTCTGGAGGTCTTCCACTCTTTCCTGTTGGTGAGAACATTTGTAGACTCAGCTCAAGTATTGTATTTCTCATTGAGGAATGAATTATGATACAATGTTAGGTGATGAGAATACAGAAACGATGCTTTGAGATTGTTGCAGATAACTGAAGTAAGAATACTTAGACTTTTATTCCCATTGTCTGGTCAGACATCCTAACAAAATAAAAGCCGATAAGTCATGGTATGTCTTTACGTGATGCTGGTCAGACATCCTAACAAAATAAAAGATGACCAGTACCTTAAGTCGTGGTGTGTCTTTACGTGATGCTGGTCACACATCCTAACAAAATAAAAGCTGACCGGTACCTTAAGTCATGGTGTGTCTTTACGTGATGCTGGTCAGACATCCTAACAAAATAAAAGCCGACCGGTACCTTAAGTAGTGGTATGTCTTTACGTGATGCTGGACAGACATTCTAACAAAATAAAAGCTGACCCCTCACCTTAAGTCGTGGTATGTCTTTGCGTGACGCCTCCACCTCAAATCTCAGCTCCATGTTTTCCTCCGTCATCCTTAGCACTTCCCTCTGTAAATCTTGGTTCTTGACAAACAACTTTTGGTATTCAGCTGCAGGCACACCAGAATCCTGGCAATGACAACATAACTCAGTGACTTCCCCTGTTCTCATGAGCTGCTTGTCTCAGGTTTACAACACAATAACAATTATTATTTCAAGAGTATAATTTAAAAAGCTTTTAAAACCAAGTTAAAATGCTTGAAACCTCATTCCTTAAAATACAATAACAATAATTCCATAATTATTATATCACAGTACCCAGCAAGCTCACAGCGCTTTACAAAAAAAAATAGTAACACATAATTATCAATTCATTCAATATAAAACATTCATATACTAAATACAACACATAATGACATTACGGTGCATGTACGCTACATTTATATTTTAAAAGAAACGTTTGACTGTTGTTTAATAATTTTGACATCCATGGTATCAAAGGCTGCAATAATTAATTTTGAAAGTAAAGTCTGAAGGGAAGTGCTAATATAAGAATTTAATTATAACATAAACAAAAAAAATCTCATGTCTCACTGGCGGTCTGGCGGCCATCGCCCTCTCCATTTGTTCCAGCTGTTCTCGCAGATGTTGGTTTCTCAGCTGAACTTCGGCAAAGGCGGCATCTTGGCTCATCATGGCCTGACGCTTCAAATTCTGGATCTGTGAGGAATCGATTTCACTCATTAATCCAATTATTTAATGCAAATTTTACTGAACGTTCAGCCACAAGTTATTTAAAATTTATTGACGTAACTGGACAAATTGGAAATAATCTCCGACCCAACTGGACAAATTGGAAATAATCTTCGACCCAACTGGAAAAGTTTGAAGGTCAATAAAACAAAAAGTTAACTACAGAAAAGGGCACTAACTTCTTCCTGCTGTTTGTAAACAGTTGTCTTGAGATCCTCTCTCTCATGATCCAACCTGCCACTTGGTGGCACTGCTCCTAATGTATGAGACGATGTTTTCTGTAGGGGACGGATCTGAATCTCCTTTTCACGGTTGGTTCTAAGTAAGAAGTAAAACATTTTTAAAAAATGTCATAGAAATTTTTAAAAAATATCAATAACTGTACAAGATATTGACATAAAGTTTAATCACAACTAAATGAAATAAAACAAAAGAGTAATATCTAGAATTAACTTATGTGACAAATTCATTTTAATAAAAATAGAATCATAAAAAAGGCCCATTGTTATAGGTATCATATTTGTTTCATCATTAATTATTTTTCTAGTTTAAAAAGAAGCTCCAATGCTGATGTGAATAAGTTCTATATTGATTAAAAGATAATACTCTCAAAGTAAACACTCATATCTACACAAGCCTCAGAGAATATCTACACAAGCCTCAGAGAATATCTACACAAGGCCTCAGAGAATATCTACACAAGGCCTCAGAGAATATCTACACAAGGCATCAGAGAATATCTACAAAAGCCTAAGAGAATATCTGCAAAAGGCCTCAGAGAATATCTACAAAAGGCCTCAGAGAATATCTACACAAACCTCAGAGAATATCTACACAAGGCCTCAGAGAATATCTACACAAGGCATCAGAGAATATCTACACAAGGCATCAGAGAATATCTACAAAAGGCCTCAGAGAATATCTACAAAAGGCCTGAGAGAATATCTACACAAACCTCAGAGAATATCTACACAAACCTCAGAGAATATATACACAAACCTCAGAGAATATCTACACAAGGCCTCAGAGAATATCTAAAAATGCCAAAGTAAAGAGATCCAGAACACAGCAGGTACTGAAAGAAATCATGTAACTGTCAAACAACACCATGCTCTGTGTGTATGCTTGTCTCACTGCTTACACACAACACAAACACACCAGAAATAACAAGCTTGAACATGGCAAGGAAGGACAGGGAAATTAGTAACCTTTGAACTTTGACCTACAAGTAAATCAATGCATGGCTCTACTGCAAGTTACTGGGAAAAATCAATACTATTGATCTGACACACTCTTTTATGTTTGTGAAAGACAGAATAAAACAGTGGAGAGTTACTTTTTGCAAGAATTTAATTTCATCAAGCAAAAGATTTATCTCAGTTAGAACAAACTGTGAGACTTATTGGAAACAAGGATTTGTTAAAAACTAACTTTGAGGATGAGAGTGTCAGCTGAGTTGATATGGGCTGATGTCCTTCTCTTTTGATAAGATTATTTAATTAAGTCTAGTATGAAATGTATTCTTCCTTCAGTGTAGAAAAGTTTGAAACTTTATGAGTACATTCAACAAGAACTGTACATACAAACATACGTGTAGTGACAGCAGTGGCGTAGCGTAGGTATGTGCTGCCCGGGGCAGAACCAAAATTTGCCGCCTCCCCCCCCCCACCAAAATTTTTTGACGCTGTAAAGTAAAGATAGTTTTAAATAGAAAGTAATAATGACACTGTGATAGAGATTTAAAAGAAAAACTTTATTTCTTTAATAAAATTAAAATTTGCTGTTTTTCCTGATTGCACCCTCTTTTGTGTATCAATGTTTTCAGCCTTGCCATCCCCAATAGCCAAAATTGAAATAGCAATAGATTAGAAAATTTAGGCATAATCAGTATTGCTTGTAATTAATTTTTCATTAACTTAATTTTAGAGAAGCTATTTTAAGACCTAGCATTACTTAAGTAAGCAATGTTCAAATTAATTATATTATTTTAGGCAAGGTAATTTGGAGCCTTAATATCTTAATAAACTTTTATAAATCAAGTGGTCTTTAATTCATTTATTATTTTTTTTACCCGTGAGTTAAAATAGTCTGCTTGACAGTGTCATTTAAATACTCTAATTTAAAGGCAACATTTCAAAGTCCAGTAGATCGCCTGAAGTACGAAAATTGTATCTGTTTTCTAAATTCTACATACCTGCCAAAATCTCACATGAATTTCAAAAGTAATCTCATCTTATGAATAATAGAACTTTCTTCTCCCTTTTTTTAAAATAACATGAATACACATTTTGGATCACCAAAAATTTGCTGTCTGGTACCTTGACTTGAGGATTCGATTTAAAGGATTGGGTCTCCACATAAAATTGTATCAAATTTCAAAGAAACCTTAAAGTATCCCATTAATTTCTCTGTGAGCATCTTCTACTTAGCATTTTATTCTAGCACTATACATTTATAAATTATTTTGTGCATCTTTGACATAGATTCGAAAATAAATAGATTTTTATTGTGACTAGCAAAGTTCCTGCGTCTGTTGGTCTGATGAGCTTTTTATGCCTCTGTCAGTTTTTCTATAGCTTTCAAAATAATCTCAAAATGGCTCTATGGTATATTGTGAAAGATTTGATCACACACTTGTTAACTTATTAAACAATCACTAAACTCCAAGTCAGACTGTATAAATAAATCATGTTTAATTCTTTAACTTGGCAACACTCATCCCTAACTAAATTCGTGTTCCTAACTCTGCCCTATCCATATCTCCGTCTGTCTGTCTGTGTGTCCCTAACTCCCCGTGTGTTCGTCTGTGCATCCCTTTTATACCCGTCAGTCTCCGCACCTATACGGTCAAGCTTGTTTGACTTAACCAATCTCTGGCGAGACTACCACACCCAGGCCTGCTGCCGTCCACAAGCTTGCCTGGTTTCTCGCCCGCACCCTTACCGATTCAAAGGACACCGCTGGCCCGTGGTCAATCCCCGTCCACATTAAAGGATCCAAGCTTGTCGTCCGTCGCCGGCCATATCAAAGGATCCAAGCTTGGCCTCGTTCCTCGGCCGCACCCATCCCGATTCAAAGGACCCGTACCTCTGAGCGCCAACAATTCGCCCCCAGGGCCTCCACAATATTCACTATTTTGTATTCTGAAGCCTTGCTTGTAAAGTAAGTAGATATTCCAAACGATTATGGGCATGAATAATAATGCGTAACAACGTTCTAGTGTACTAAAATAGATTATTCGTTTCAGTTGGATCATCATGTAAACATATTAGATTTAATGAACTATTTGAGCAAGACTTGACAGTGAGAGTTTATGTTATTGCATCTTTCTTAAACGCCTGTACACTTTCCAGCCGTAAAGAAGAAGTATTAACACATGAAGATCCCCTGCAAACCATTATTTTAAGTCGTCATTTATTAAAAATAATTTCATAAATGAAAGCAGATTCAATTTACTTCAATGAAATATTTTTAAAATTCTACAATGTCTACTTCTTTATTTTCAATCGATCATTACATATCCCATAACTATACTTGTTTGGTGATTATGTGAAATATATGAAGAGCTATCAAATAAAATAGAACAATATGGGGTATCTTGTTCCTGAAAAAGGATGATTTTTCGCGACTTATATCTCTTAAAATTGCTCAGCTCTGTTTGAATTTTAGATGACACTTTTTAAAACCTTTTTTTTGATACAATGTTATGTGACTGCTTGATCGTATTTGGCAAGCAAATGCATTGGTACCGGAATATTGCCTTTATTTGCAACAGTATTGTCCTCTCTGAGACAGAAAAAATACATATTTACTTTTGCCAGGCATTAATAATGTCAAAAATTTTAACCAAAACGTCCTGCCACTTCTTTTTTTGTTCTTTCACAACTTATTGTTTTCCTCTTTGTCAATTCTTTTTCTGATGCTTTCCAATTTAAAAAAAAAACGTTGGAAATGTTGAGCACTTGTTCATGGGTGGCTATGCTTGGATATATGCGTGCAAAGTTTTAATTTCATTAAATAAACAAATTTGTTCATTATTTTTGTTGATGCTTGAAATCAAAAGACATTTAAAAAATCATGTTAAGCCTGGTACCTATTGGAATTCAGGACGTGTTAGCGCATTTTCGTATTATGTATCAGTACTTATGTTAGATATCAGAATTATGTAGTTATCAGTAATTGTGTTTAGATTTTAGAAATATTTTTATGAATTTTCTTGTGTAATGAATATACCTGACATTTTTTT
>MUZC01004424.1:123942-175574 GCA_002072015.1 Radix auricularia | reverse complement strand
TTTTTAACGGATCGAGTAACTGAGTGTTGATGCACAAATGGCAGGTCAGGACATACAAAAAACATATATACCTCATGGGTCTAGGACTTATGGATGCTGAGATCAAGGGTGATGACGGACGGACGGACGGACGGACAAAACAGGTGCAATAGCGCATTCGACTTCTCGAAAATGCGCTAAAAATGTTTTTGTAGAATAAACCATGCATGTACACCAACAAATTTTTCCAGTAGTTTATTATTTAAGTTATTTTCAGACTTGAATCAATTATATATACCAGAACCATATTGTCCTATTTGTACCCTAATTCAACCCCTTTGATTTCCACTTCAATAGCATTAGTATCAGAAGACTTAAGATTCATAAGGGAGTTTGGAGTTCTGGTATTTGAAATGTTCACGTATATAACATAGTTCCTTTATATCTTTGAATTTTGTATATTTGCATTTATTTTATTTTAATAAACTTTATTTTAACGCTTTTCATTTTTGAAGCTAATTAACAAGGGATTAGTTGCCACCACCCCCCTTTACACACAATGTGTCGCCCCGAGCTTGGCTCATGTTTCAAGTACAATAAGTTTTGATTTTACAATAGGAGCGGCTGTCAAATTTTAAGAATCATTTAAGCTACGACTACTTCAGTGTTATATTATAATACTACTTAAGTCCTTTTAAGAACAGTAGCGTTAGTATCAGAAGAAATTATATCCAATAAGGAGTTTGAAGTTTTGATGTTTGAAAAGTTCACACGCATTAGGATAGATTTTTTATTTCTGTTATTAATTTCTTATTTGTTTTCTTTTATTTCGAGAAAAAGCTAGACTTTCTTATAAAATTTTTCTTAGACACTAATTAATGACCAGGAATTAACCGCCCCTGGCAAAGTCCCGACCGGGGCATTTGCCCCCCTTGCCCCCTTCGCTACGCCACTGAGTGACAGGAAATCTCAACATATGAACACACGACAGCGCAGCTGAATAGCTGACATTTGAATATTATACAGACTGATTCATCTTACCTTTCCAGAGTGGCCTTCAGTCTGTTAATGGTTCCATTCAGATTCTCTATCTCCACATCTTTTTCCTTGATTTTAAGTTTCATTTTTTCCATTGTTCTCTGCCACTTCTTACTTTCCTCCCAGCGAATCGTGTCTTCATTCTTAAAATGGGCAGAAAACAGAAAGTATTTCACAAATATTTAACACAATCAGATAAGTTTTATATAAATGTCAACAAAACTTGTATGTACAACATAATGTCCAACAAACCTTGTTTGTACAACATAATGTCCAACAAACCTTATATGTACAACATAATGTCCAACAAACATAACAAATTTATATTTCAACTGGTGCTGTTATGGATTAATTTAAATTTTATCATTTACTTTTGAAAAAGTACTGATTAATTAATAGATAATTTTGAATAATGCTAAAAATAAAGATGTATGACATCATCAAACTGAAAATTTCAAGGGAAGTAACAAAATTGACAATTTTTATTTTATTGAGTTATAATCAGTATAAATTTTTAAAACAAAGTTAGCAATAAAAATAAGTTAAATAACCACATTAAAGTTTAGGCACTTGGATGAAAATTTCAAATTAATTTTGAAAATGTAAAAGTAATACAGCTGTACAGAAATTGTTTGATGATTAACAAAAAAATACAGATAATCTTTTTATCCCAAAAGGTTCAAAGGTTATGAATTTTTCCTAAGACCTCATAATCACTTTTTTTCCCTATGTTGTTTCCTTCACATTTTATGCCCATAACTTAAGTATTTAATTTTTAAAAAAATATAATTGTTAGGAAATATATTTAAATATAATGTCAATGAATTAAAATTTTGTTATTGTTAATTTAGTAAAAACAATGTTTAATTTTTTATAACATTTCCTTAAAAAAAAATCAGCTTGTTTAAAGTTTGCAGACGCTTCGCATTTTTTTTTTTAAGTGGAGAAGTTTGTACGTAAAAAAATGAACTATTATTAATTAGTAATGATTGATTATTTATTAATAAATCAAAAAATAAATAAAAACATTATCTTCAGTTTTTTATCGATTAAAAGAAATTTAATTGATACAATTTTTACCGATTAATTGAGAAATAGGTAGTGTATTCCGCAGCCCTAATTTCTACACATGTACACGTTCTATTTCTGTCACAACTGTAATAGTCTTGTAGTCTGTTGGTGTGTACAGTCTTGTAGTCTGTTGGTGTGTACAGGCCCAGGTACTGACCTTTGTTCTTTCTTCTTTCTGCTCGTACGGCTTCTCTGCTGCGTGCTGTCTGCTCAGCTGTTCCTCTAGAGCTCGACATTTTCGTCTCATGTCATCAAGCTCTTGCTGCTTCTCAAAGTCTCCAGTTTTCTTGACAAAATAACAATACAAAGGGTTCTCATACTAAACATTTAGGGTTCTTACACTATAAATTTTAGGTTCTCACACTAAACATTTAGGGTTCTCAAACTATAAATTTAGGGTTCTCACACTAAACATTTAGGGTTCTCACACTGTAAATTTAGGAATCCCGCAATAATAAAAACACATGGTAAAATATGCAGATAGATATGGAATGATGGAATGGACAAATAATCTAAAAGAAAAAATTGGAAATACATTTATTTAAAGAGAGATCATAACAATCAGGTGTTTAAAAAAAAAAAGACAAAATAAATGTATGGTTAATTGAGGCTAACTCTTTGAGATGGAAGAGCCAAAAGTTACAATTTACCAAATTTCACAGTTTTTACAGTGCCTCTAACCTGAGTTTTAAAAATAAAATAAAATAGTATGCATATTCATATTTGCGCATGGAACAGGAGAGCTGCATCTTGCCATCGAAAGATGCGAAGTTTGCTGACCAAAAAACTTTTAAGAACTGGGATAGTATAAAGAATAAAATGTCAACCACAAACAGAACCATGACAACTATCGCCATGACTAGGGCTGTCAATATTGTTGAAAAATGCTGCCCGGGTACCCGTCCAAAATTTGAACGGGTACCCGGGTTACCCGTTCAAAATGCCTCAAAATCTTCGTAATTTTTTTAATGCCCGCTATTACTACCATTTGCCTTTTACTGCTTTGTTTATTGGGGAAATGCAAATTTTGATGGAATGAGTCAACGATTGTAAAATGATGACATTAAAATACTACTGTAGTACAGTGGTGTAAAAACAGTGAGCAGAGGTATGGGATGGTAAGGTGATTTTTTTGAGCTAGGGGGGGAGGTGTGCTAATGGTATGATGACATGGCGGGTTATTTCTAGTTCATTGCTGTAGCTGACAACTGTTTTAATTGACTAAACTTTTCAGGACTTGCCCCTACTTAGTGGACCCATCCCCCAGTATTTATTTTTGTAATATGGTACAGATTGTTCAAATGATTGAAATATGATTTTATAAATACAATTATTTTTTTTTGATTAACCCCCCCNCCATTTATTTTCGTTATTATAGTGAAAATCATTAAACGATTGAAACATTTTTTTAAAAGTATGGTGGGGATAGGAGTGGAGACACGTGTGCGTCGGTTGAGGGGGGGGGGGTTTGCCTGCTCTGTCGGTAACAACGATGAGCGGCGTATTTCAAAGCCAATGTAAAGGTCATTTCGAGCCCTTCCTAGTTAATAGTAGTTATCGGCGTTGTGTTTTATTTTCCGTATTGAACAATTCAAAGAACAAAAACCTTTTTGTTTTAAATGATTTTTGTTTCATGTTCCTGGAAAAAAAAGTGTATCAAAATACTTTGTAGTTTATCGTCGAGACCGTGTTTTATTTCCCTTTAACACTTATTTCATTTTAAGCATTTTCATGTTAAATTTTAATTTGATAAATTATTCTCGAGCCGAAATTTGAACACATAAGAGCCACAGTTTAAACACTGGTGGTAACGATATTGCAGTACCATTTTCACTGGTACCCGGGCGCCATTTTACTACCCGGGTAATTGTTCGTCAACGGGTACCCGGGTCCCGGGTACCCGTTGACAGGTCTAGCCATGACAACCACAAATGCAACCATGACAACCACAAACACAACCATGACAACCATCGCCATGACAACCACAAACACAACCATTACAACCACTCACCAGTGACCTAGCTGCACTTATCTTCTCCAACTTTTTCTCCAAATCGTCTACTTCCTGTTCCAGCCTGGCCTTGGTGGCCTTCAGTTTGTCCACAGTTCTCTCTTTCTTATCTGATGAGAAAAACGGCAGTTTACTGGTCATCACAATTAAGGCATTAACAAGGATTTTAAGTAATGATAAATTATAGTTCGATAAAATAGTTAAATGCATTTGAAATAATGTCAGAGGCAATTGTGAATGAAAGTATTCTATACCTTAATCCCAAAGTTTGTTTAACTCTTAATGTTCCATAAGGTTTTTAGGAAAACTCCCGTAAGAATTTCCCGAATAGAGATCAATCGGTTATGAAATTAAAAAAATTGCGTAAAATCCATTTATATTATTATTGTCATACTGACTTCATCTTTTAGGATTAGAATGGTTTTATTTTATGTATCCAAAAGACCCTATTGAGTTTAAAACTATTTTTACCTGTAGTTTAGTACTATTATTTTAGTAATAAAGTATAGCAAAATCACATCTTCAAAAAAAAAATGGTAAAAACTTCCAAAAAAACTTCGCGAATCGAGCAATAACACTAGCAAGCAAAAATGGCTGCCATTGCCGGAAATCGAATTGTCTTTCATTGTCTTTCGCGCACTGAAGAGTTTTTATTTTCTGTAATTTTGTCTCTAAAGAGAGTTCTATCGAGGCGTGCTTTACCGGGCTTTGGTAATAACTATGAGGCGCGCATTTTAACACATTAAGAGTTAATATCAGAGATGAAAAACTATTTCCTCATGAAATGTTCTTCTTAACTTTATTATGAATAAATAATCCTAAATATGTAATGACTAAACTAACGCTAAAATTGCTATGACCAAAGTCAGACAACTCACTGAGTTCTTCTTTCACATCTTCCAGTTCTGTCTGCAGAGTGCTCTCCTCTTCCTTCTTCTTCTTCAGTTCTTTCTTCAGTCTGTCAGCCAAGCTCTGCTGCTCCTCCAGCTTCTCCTGTAGTTAGAGTGAAATATTGACCCACTGGTTAAAACAATTTCATGGACCTGACCTCCCAAGACATTGACCCACAGGTTAAAATACTTTCATGGACCTACAAGAACACTGACCAACAGGTCAAAACACTTTCATAGAACCACCTCCCAAGACATTGATGAACATTGTGTTTAAGGACTTTGTTTTGATGTTGCTTTTAAGACAAGATAAATGACCTGTGTGACACATGACAAATGACCTGCGTGACACATGATAAATGACCTGTGTGGCACTTGATAAATGACCTGTTTGACACATGATAAATGACCTGTGTGACACATGATAAATGACCTGTGTGACACATGATAAATGACCTGTGTGACACATGATAATTGACCTGTGTGACACTAAGTCCAAATGACCTGTATGACACATGATAAATGACCTGTATAACACAAGACAAATGACCTGTATAACACATGACAAATGACCTGTGTGACACATGATAAATAACCTGTGTGACACATGATAAATGACCTGTGTGACACTAAGTCCAAATGACCTGTGTGACACATGATAAATGACCTGTGTGACACATGATAAATGACCTGTGTGACACATTACAAATGACCTGTGTGGCACTTGATAATGACCTGTGTGGCACTTGATAAATGACATGTGTGACACTTAGTCCTAATGACCTGTATGACACAAGACAAATGACCTGTATGACACATGACAAAAGACCTTTGTGACACAAGATCTGTGTGACACTTAGTCCTAATGACCTGTATGACATAAGACAAATGACCTGTGTGACACTTAGTCCTAATGACCTGTATGACATAAGACAAATGACCTGTGTGACACTTAGTCCTAATGACCTGTATGACACAAGAAAAATGACCTGTGTGACATTAAGTCCAAATGACCTATATGACACAAGACAAAAGACCTGTATGACACAAGACAAATGACCTGTGTGACACTTAGTCCTAATGACCTGTATGACACAAGACAAAAGACCTGTATGACACAAGAAAAACGACCTGTACGACATTAAGTCCAAATGTCCTGTATGACATTAAGTCCAAATGACCTGTATGACACAAGACAAATGACCTGTACGACCATCAGATCCTACTCACAGAGATTTCCTTGGTGTGTTCATTGATCAGTTTTTGAATGTTCTTCTCCTGGGCAGATTCCTGGGCATGGATCTGGACATTCTCCTGGGCTTGACTGACCATATCCGCCCTCAGGTCACTCAATGCCTTGCTTAGGGCCTACAATTTTTAAAAAAATTTAAGTTTAAAAAAATACTTTTTCTGATTGTCCTTAGTGACACAATCATAAAAATTCTTAAATTAAATAGTTTCTTTAAAGAGCTGGGTAAAAATTCAAATCAAAAGATTTAGCACTGTGCCTGGAAATTAAAAAAAAAAAAAGCATGAAAATATTTTTATTGTCTTTATCAGGGGTCTCCAAACTACCGCCTGTGGGCCGATACAGCCCGCAAGGCCTTCTCATCTGGCCCCTGGAGACCTTTTAATCTAAAAAAAAGATACTATTTAACCTGTAGTTTACCACAAAACTGTGTGTAGTCGGCCCCCAAACTTCTGTTTGACTGTTAATTCTGCCCCCCGTCAGATAAGTTTGGAGACCCCTGGTCTATATTATGATATGAAGTACAATTCTTTTCTATCCTACATCAACCTTCCAGGTCCTAATGCCAGACTCAGGAGCCTAGTTAACTTTTTACCAAGTACACAACCTACAGGAAAATACATCTACCGTCAAATAAAAATATAAAAAAACACTCTTGGTTGGAGATGCACCCACCTGATGTTGCTTTTCTTTTAGTGCCAACAAGTTGGACATGCACCCACCTGATGTTGCTTTTCTTTTAGTGCCAACTAGTTGGACATGCACCCACCTGATGTTGCTTTTCTTTTAGTGCCAACTAGTTGGACATGCACCCACCTGATGTTGTTTTTCTTTAAGTGCCAACTAGTTGGACATGCACCCACCTGATGTTGTTTTTCTTTTAGTGCCAACTAGTTGGACATGCACCCACCTGATGTTGCTTTTCTTTTAGTGCCAACTGGTTCTTTAGTCTCTCCACCATGTTCTTCATGGTAGCCGTGGGGCCTTTCTGGTGGGATTCTTTCAGTGCTTCTATTTCTTCCTGCAACAGCTTGACCTCCTTCCTGAGATCTTGGTTCTCTCGAGAGACGACGTCAATCTCGTTTTCTTTCTTACCCAGAAGTTGACTTTGTTGCTCCGCCAGTCTGAGTTGTATTGGAGTCATATTAGGGTGTCACAGTACAAATTGGGGTGTCATGGTACAAATGGGGGTGTCACAGTACAAATTGGGGTGTCATAGTACAAATGGGGGTGTCACAGTACAAATTGGGGTGTCATGGTACAAATGGGGGTGTCACAGTACAAATTGGGGTGTCATGGTACAAATGGGGGTGTCATGGTACAAATGGGGGTGTCACAGTACAAATTGGGGTGTCATGGAACAAAAAGGGGGGTTATAGTACAAATAGGGGTGTCATAGTTCAGATAAGGGTGTCATGGTCCAAAAAGGTGTGTTATAGTACACATTGGGGTGTCATAGTACAAATTGGGGTGTCATAGTACAAATAAGGGTGTTATAGTACATATTGGGGTGTTATAGTACAAATTTGGGTGTTATAGTACAATTTGGGATGTAACAGTACAAATTCGGGTGTAATAGTACAAATTGTATGGTACACATTAGGGTGTGATGGTACAAATCACTATCGCGTTGATCTGATTGTGGGTTTATGGTTATATCAGATTAAGAGAATGTTGTTGTCCCTTGCCAATAATTGCCTCACTAATCACACAACAATTTTAAAGATAAGAAACAGTGGACATTTTAACTTTCATGCAATGAGTTCTATGCCATGTTTAGGCTACAAACAGCCACAGGAATTGATTAGTTTATATCTTAGCTGTCTCATTTTTACATTTCATTTTAAAATGTCAAACTTCAAGTAGCTAGTAACAATCAGGTAGTTGTTGAAAATGTTCAGTTCATAGGTTGACCAATGAATTAGGTAGTTGTTAAAATGTTCAGTTTATAGATTGACCAATGAATTAGGTAGTTGTTAAAATGTTCAGTTTATAGATTGACCAATGAATCAGGTAGTTGTTAAAATGTTCAGTTCATGTTTGACCAATGAATTATTTAAATGATGTCAAAGAAAGTCTCATGGCAAAAATCCTTGTTAAAAATCTACTACACTACAGATTTACCTGTAAACATGTTTAAAGTTAACAACAAAATGAGGAGTTCACCTGTTTGTTTCAGTCTTGACATTTTTGTTGAGGACAGACAGACTGGCCTGTAGTTTGAGGAAGTCTGCTTCTTTCTGTTTGATCTTGTCGTGTAGAGCAGCGATCGTGTTCTCCTGTTCAGCCACCGTGTCCTCAAGTTCATTCAACCTTTCCAACTGACGTGACAAACAAGACAATTATATGTACTGTACCAAGCAAGATGAATGTATGACTTAACAGATTAGTTGAATATAGCATGAGCCACAACAGGTCGACAGACATTACTTTGACAGGACAAAGAGGACTTTCCTACAGGACTTTGAGCTTTAAACTGACAGGACAAAGAGGACCTTCCTACAGCACTTTGACAGGACAAAGAGGAACTTCCTACAGCACTTTGACAGGATAAAGAAGACCTCCCTATAGGACTTTGACCTTTAACCTGTGACAGGACAAAGAAGACCTTCCTATAGGACTTTGACCTTTAACCTGACAGGACAAAGAAGACCTTCCTATAGGACTTTGACCTTTAACCTGACAACTTTTAACATTGCCAACATTCACATTTTATCATTAACTTTTAAAGAATCAATGGAATATTTACACTCTATCACAATGGTCTACAGCTAAAGATGAGATTCAGTGTGATGCCCTTGACCCACCTGCTGTGCTGTGACTGTCTTTGTTGCCGACTGCTTGTTGATGAGCTCCCGGGCAGCGTCCTTGAACTTGCTGAAGGCCAGGTCTGTGTTGACGTGGATCTTGTGTTGCATGGCCCTCAGCTCCTCCTCATGTCTCCTGTTCATCTCCACCATGTCGTCGCGACCTTGTTTCAGCAGGTGCATGTACTTGGCTATGGTCTCGTCTTTCTGGTTGATTCGTTGCTGTGGATCAAACATTTACCTCACCACTTGTTTGATTAGTTGCTGTGGATCAAACATTTACCTCACCACTTGTTTGATTAGTTGCTGTGGATCAAACATTTA
Source organism: Radix auricularia (assembly GCA_002072015.1). Classification (NCBI taxonomy): domain Eukaryota; kingdom Metazoa; phylum Mollusca; class Gastropoda; family Lymnaeidae; genus Radix; species Radix auricularia. The sequence goes on along the minus strand of MUZC01004424.1, from coordinate 166,205 downwards.
CCTCACCACTTAGTTGATTTGTTGCTGTGGATCAAACATTTACCTCACCACTTGTTTGATCGTTGCTATATATCAAACATTTACCTCACCACTTAGTTGATTCATTGCTGTGGATCAAACATTTACCTCACCACTTAGTTGATTAGTTGCTGTGGATCAAACATTTACCTCACCACTTGTTTGATTCGTTGCTGTGGATCAAACATTTACCTCACCACTTAGTTGATTCGTTGCTGTGGATCAAACATTTACCTCACCACTTAGTTGATTCGTTGCTGTGGATCAAACATTTACCTCACCACTCACAAGTACTCAAAAACTGAACAACGCTTGGCCATTTGGGTTTGGAACATTTTGAAGACATTTAAACCTAAGACTTAATTCTGAAGAGCAATCTAGTCTGATACTCGGCCATACATTTCTTGTGACTTTATAAAAACATAACGACAGTATGCAGACAGCTGTACAGTACACAGGTTGCTGTAAACTATGCAGACAGCTCCATGTTAGGCAGACAGCTCTACAGTACGCAGACAGCTCTATGTTCATTTTTCATGTAATGACTTCTAAAATTCATTCCTTTACCATTTCATCTAAAGCTATTTCCCATATCTTCTAAAAGCCACTAACCGTATTTTCTAAAAGCCACTAACCATTAACTTCTAAAAGCCACTAACCATATCTACTAAAACCCATTAACCTTATCCTCTAAAAGCCCCTAACGATATCTTCTAAAAGCCACTAACCATATCTTCTAAAAGCCATTAACCTTATCCTCTAAATGCCACTAACCACATTTTCTAAAAGCCACTAACCTTATCCTCTAAAAGCCACTATCCATATCTTCTAAAAGCCACTAATAATATCTTCTAAAAGCCACTTACCATAACTTCTAAAAACCACTGACCATAACTTCTGAAAACCACTAACCATATCTTCTAAAAGCCACTATCAATTAAGAAACATAAAACACAAAGATCCCTGATAAGTCAACTCACCTGTAGACTGTGGACCGTGGTAAGTCAACTCACCTGTAGACTGTGGACCGTGGTAAGTCAACTCACCTGTAGACTGTGGACCGTGGTAAGTCAACTCACCAGTAGACTGTGGACCGTGGTAAGTCAACTCACCAGTAGACTGTGGACCGTGGTAAGTCAACTCACCAGTAGACTGTGGACTGTGGTAAGTCAACTCACCTGTAGACTGTGGACCGTGGTAAGTCAACTAACCTGCAGACTGTGGACTGTGGTAAGTCAACTCACCTGTAGACTGTGGATCGTGGTAAGTCAACTCACCTGTAGACTGTGGACCGTGGTAAGTCAACTCACTGTAGACTGTGGACCGTGGTAAGTCAACTCACCTGTAGACTGTGGACTGTGGTAAGTCAACTCACCTGTAGACTGTGGACCGTGGTAAGTCAACTCACCTGTAGACTGTGGACTGTGGTAAGTCAACTCACCTGTAGACTGTGAACTGTGGTAAGTCAACTCACCTGTAGACTGTGGACCGTGGTAAGTCAACTCACCTGTAGACTGTGGACCGTGCTCTGGGCAATCTTCAGAGCTTGCTGGCTCTCGTAATCCAGTCCATCGGTCTCAGCTTTTTTAATGGCCTGGGTGACCTTGGCCTGGGCCTTGACGATGATGTCATCTCTGTCTGCTGTCGCTGGCATGCGGAGCCTCAACTCTGATATCAGTTTGTCCCTCTCAAGAACTCCTCTCTCTGAGTCACGGAGTTGTTTCTCTAGTTCTTGGTTTCTCTACAAATAAAGGCAATTTTTCTAGTTGTTTCTCTAGTTCTTGGTTTCTCTACAAATATAGGTAATTTTTCTAGTTGTTTCTCTAGTTCTTGAGTTCTCTACAATTATAGGCTATTATTCTAGTTGTTTCTCTAGTTCTTGAGTTCTCTACAAATATAGGCAATTTTTCTAGTTGTTTGTCTAGTTCTTGGTTTCTCTACAATTATAGGCAATTATTCTAGTTGTTTCTCTAGTTCTTGGGTTCTCTACAAATATAGGCAATTATTCTAGTTGTTTCTCTAGTTCTTGGTTTCTCTACAAATATAGGCAATTATTCTAGTTGTTTGTCTAGTTCTTGGTTTCTCTACAAATATAGGCAATTATTCTAGTTGTTTCTCTAGTTCTTGGTTTCTCTACAAATATAGGCAATTTTTCTAGTTGTTTCTCTATTTCTTGGTTTCTATACAAATATAGGTAATTATTCTAGTTGTTTCTCTAGTTCTTGGGTTCTCTACAAATATAGGCAATTATTCTAGTTGTTTCTCTAGAACTTGGTTCCTATACAAATATAGGCAATTACTCTAGTTGTTTCTCTAGTTCTTGGTTTCTCTACAAATATAGGCAATTATTCTAGTTGTTTCTCAATTTCTTGGTTTCTATACAAATATAGGCAATTATTCTAGTTGTTTCTCTAGTTCTTGGTTTCTATACAAATATAGGCAATTATTCTAGTTGTTTGTCTAGTTCTTGGTTTCTCTACAAATAAAAGCAATATTTCTAGTTGTTTCTCAACTTCTTGGTTTCTATACAAATAAAGGCAATTATTCTAGTTGTTTCACTAGTTCTTGGTTTCTCTACAAATATAGGCAATTACTCTAGTTGTTTCTCTAGTTCTTGGTTTCTCTAGAAATATAGGCAATTATTCTAGTTGTTTGTCTAGTTCTTGGTTTCTCTACAAATAAAAGCAATTATTCTAGTTGTTTCTCTAGTTCTTGGTTTCTCTACAAATATAGGCAATTATTCTAGTTGTTTTTATAGGTCTTGGTTTCTATACAAATATAGGTAATTATTCTAGTTGTTTCTCTAGTTCTTGGGTTCTCTACAAATATAGGCAATTACTCTAGTTTTTTCTCTAGTTCTTGGTTTCTATACAAATATAGGCAATTATTCTAGTTGTTTCTCTAGTTCTTGGTTTCTATACAAATATAGGCAATTACTCTAGTGGTTTCTATGGTTCTTGGTTTCAATGCAAATTTTTTTTTTTTTTTTAGTCCCATAACCTCTTTTTCAGAGGTCGTAGGGGATTCTAATGTTTCCATTAGAACATTCTCGGGCTTAATAGACACTGGCGGCGCCCATCCCTCTCCAGGTCAGCGGAGGACTTTCTTAGCGTTAGTCATTTCTCAACATTTTAAAGTGGCTATTCGTGGGCCCTATCCCACGCCCCTCAGCTTGTGAGGCGAGCGCACTATTGACTTCGCTACCCAGCCGCCTTGCAAATAAAAGCAATTATTCTAGTTGTTTCTCTGGTTCTTGGTTTCTCTACAAATAAAAGCAATTATTCTAGTGGTTTCTCTAGTTCTTGGTTTCTATACAAAAAAAGGCAATTATTCTAGTTGTTTAACTAGTTCTTGGTTGCTCTACAAAAAAAAGGCAATTATTCTAGTTGTTTCTCTAGTTCTTGGTTGCTAAATGTAAAAGAAAGTTTGACTAAGCTGTGTAACAATGAAGAGATGGAAATAAAAGGACCAAACAAAACTGTGCCTACAGATTTCAGAGACTTGTTCTCAGCCTGGGTGTCCAAAATGACCTTGACATTGCCTTTGATGGTTGAAATGGCCTGTTCTAGTTGGTTGGCCACAGGCAGCTTGGCGTTGGGCAGTGAACCGATGGCCTGTTCAAACTGTGGACAAAATGTTCACTCTGTTATCATGAACTTGTAATAAGGTAAATGTTCATTCACTCTTATACTCTCCTAACAAGGAGATCAAATGAACTATATCTTCTCTGGTCAACACAGAAGCCAACAACATGTCTCAGAACTTTAACTCTTAATGTGCAATAAAGTTTTTAGAAAACTTCCGCCTTAGTGCCGTAAGAATTTCCCCAATTGCGATCAACCGGTTATGAAATTTAAAAAATTGCTTAAAATCCATTTATAATATTATTGTCATACTGACTTCATCTTTTAGGGTAAGAATGGTTATTTTATGTATCATAAAGACCGTATTGAGTTCAAAACAATTTTTACCTGTAGTTTAGTACTATTATTTTAGTATTAAAGTATAGTGCAATGGTATCTTGAAAAAAAAAAGTAAAAACTACCAAAAAACTTCACGAATCAAGCGATAAAATCTAGCAAGGGAAACAGCCGCCATTTCCGGAAGACATTGTTTTTCACGCACTGAAGAGTTTTTATTTTCTGTAATTTCGTTTCTAGAGAGAGTTCTATCGAGTCGCGCATTATCGCACTTTGGTAAAATACGGTAAATCGCGCTTTATTGCGCTTTGGCAAAAAACAGTAAATCTCGCATTATCCCGATTTGACACATTAAGAGTTAAATTCATCATAATAAATCATGAAGTCATCACTTGACACAAGGACATGGAGATGCGAGATGACATACTTTAGATGCTGCCCCGGCAATCTCTGCTGTGTGCTTCTCCATGGTCAGGATGGTCCTCTCTAGTTCTGTTTCTCTTAACTCCCATCTCATCTGCTTCTCCTCATAGTCCTGGTGGTAGGGGAATAAATGTTAGTACAGTGGAATAGGAGGGGAGGAGGGTGAGGGAGACATCTTCATAGAGCACCCCAGTGAGACCCCATAGAGCACCCCAGTGATACCCCATAGAGCACCCCAGTGAGACCCCATAGAGCACCCCAGTGAGACCCCATAGAGCACCCCAGTGAGATCCCACGGAGCACCTCAGTGAGACCCCATAGACCACCCCTGTGAGATCCCATGGAGCACCTCAGTGAGACCCCATAGAGCACCCCAGTGAGATCCCACGGAGCACCTCAGTGACACCCCATAGACCACCCCAGTGAGACCCCATAGAGCACCCCAGTGAGACCCCATAGACCACCCCAGTGAGACCCCATAGAGAACCTCAGTGAGACCCCATGGAGCACCCCAGTGAGACCCCATAGAGCACCTCCGTGAGAACCCGTAGAGCACCTCAGTGACAGAGACCCCCTAGAGCACCTCAGTGAGACCCCATAGACCACCTCAGTGAGACCCCATAGACCACCCCAGTGAGACCCCATAGACCACCCCAGTGAGACCCCATAGACCACCCCAGTGAGACCCCATAGAGCACCTCAGTGAGACCCCATGGAGCACCCCAGTGAGACCCCATACAGCACCCCAGAGAGACCCCATAGCACACATCAGTGAGACCCCATAGAGCACCTCAGTGAGATTCCACAGAGCACCCCAGTGAGACCCCATAGACCACCCCAGTGAGACCCCATAGACCACCCCAGTGAGAACCCATAGACCACCCCAGTGAGAGCCCATAGGACCACCCCAGTGAGACCGTATAGACCACCCCAGTGAGACCCCAAAGACCACCCCAGTGAGACCCCATAGACCAACCCAGTGAGAACCCATAGACCACCCCAGTGAGAGCCCATAGGACCACCCCAGTGAGAGCCCATAGGACCACCCCAGTGAGACCCCATAGACCACCCCAGTGAGAGCCCATAGACCACCCCAGTGAGAGCCCATAGGACCACCCAAGTGAGACCCCATAGGACCACCTCAGTGAGACCCCATAGGACCACCCCAGTGAGACCCCATAGACCACCCCAGTGAGAGCCCATAGGACCACCCCAGTGAGACCCCATAGGACCACCTCAGTGAGACCCCATAGGACCACCTCAGTGAGACCCCATAGACCACCCCAGTGAGACCCCATAGACCACCCCAGTGAGAGCCCATAGGACCACCCCAGTGAGAGCCCATAGGACCACCCCAGTAAGAGCCCATAGGACCACCCCAGTGAGAGCCCATAGGACCACCCCAGTGAGACCCCATAGGACCACCCCAGTGAGACCCCATAGACCACCCCAGTGAGAGCCCATAGGACCACCCCAGTGAGACCCCATAAGACCACCCCAGTGAGACCCCATAGACCACCCCAGTGAGACCCCGTAGGACCACCCCAGTGAGACCCCATAGGACCACCCCAGTGAGACCCCATAGGACCACCCCAGTGAGACCCCGTAGACCACCCCAGTGAGACCCCATAGGACCACCCCAGTGAGACCCCATAGACCACCCCAGTGAGACCCCATGGAGCACCTCAGTGAGACCCCATAGACCACCCCAGTGAGAGCCCATAGGACCACCCCAGTGAGACCCCATAGACCACCCCAGTGAGAGCCCATAGGACCACCCCAGTGAGACCCCATAGGACCACCCCAGTGAGACCCCATAGGACCACCCCAGTGAGACCCCATAGGACCACCCCAGTGAGACAACCAACCTTCATCATCCTGACGTTGTCTGCCTCCAGTTCTGAGATGGTCACCTCATGAGATGTTATTATCTCCTCCAGGTACTTGACCTACATAACAGAGATAACAATTATAACAATTAGCTGTTTTATTATAACATTTAGCTGTTTTATTATAACATTTAGCTGTTTTATTATAACATGTAGCTAACTGTTTTATTAAACATGTAGCTATCTGTTTAATTATAACATTTAGCTAACAGTTTTATTATAACATTTAGCTGTTTTATTATAACATGTAGTTAACGGTTTTAATTATAACATGTAGCTAACTGTTTTATTATAACATGTAGCTAACTGTTTTATTATAACATGTAGCTAACTGTTTTATTATAACATGTAGTTAACTGTTTTATTATAACATGTAGCTAACTGTTTTATTATAACACGTGGGCGTGGTGGTCGAGTGGTAGTGCGCTCAACTGTCGTACCGATGGTCACGAGTTCAAATCCACGCGAAGGCGAGGATTTGTTCCCGGGGCCTGAGGAGTCCCCGAGTCACCCCGCTCTGAATGGGTACCTAACTAGACAGTAGTTGGGCGGCTGGGGTAATGCGTGGAACCCCTATAGCCGTGGCCTGTGACCGACTTGTCACTTGCCAACAGATCATCTCTCATGGTCTGTGGACGCAATTATCTTCTGCATAGAAGGAGCGTCTGTATATCTAAGATATGATAACTGGTTTAATTATGTAGTTAACCTGTAGATAACTGTTTTATTATAACATGTAGCTAACTGTTTTATTTATAACATGCAGCGAACTGTTTTATTATAACATGTAGCTAACTGTTTTATTATAACATGTAGTTAACTGTTTTATTATAACATGTAGTTAACTGTTTCATTATAAAATATAGTTAAATGTTTTAATTATAACATGTAGCTAACTGTTTTATTATAACATGTAGCTAACTGTTTTATTATAACATGAAGCTCACCGTTTTATTATAACATGAAGCTAACTGTTTTATTATAACATGTAGTTAACTGTTTTATTATAACATGTAGCTAACTGTTTTATTATAACATCTAGTTAACTGTTTTAATTATAACATGTAGTTAACTGTTTTAATTATAACATGTAGCTAACTGTTTTAATTATAACATGTAGCTAACTGTTTTATTATAACATGTAGCTAACTGTTTTATTATAACATGTAATCAACTGTTTTAATTATAACATGAAGCTAACTGTTTTAATTATAACATGTAGCTAACTGTTTTAATTATAACATGAAGCTAACTGTTTTCATTATAACATGAAGCTAACTGTTTTGATTGAAATTTCTGACTTTCTTCCTGGGATATTGAGTCAGGATTCAAATTTTCCAAACATTTTAAAAATGTCTCAAAATTTAAAACAAAAATTAATGAGCTTTTAAAAGACATTATATTGCAAAGTGAAATAGTTATCTCCCTTATTTAAAAAAAAATCTGCTTTGCCTCAGATAAAATGTCAAGTCATCAAATTTGTTTTGATTTTAGTGACATGTAAGCAACTAAAAAAATACTCTGACTTAATCAACTGTTCGTCTGACTAAACATGATTTTATGAAGACAAGACTTATTTAAATCACCAAATGTTTACATCACCTTCTGTAACGACTAAAAGTTTACATCACTTTCTGTAACAAATACATGTCTATGTCACCTTCTGTAACAACTGAACTTTAAAATCAGCTTTTGTAACAACTAAATGTTTACGTCACCTTCTGTAACAACTTGGCACTAGTTCTCCGTTGCTTCAACTCATCCAAACGTATCCCATCAATCTTGGCGTGCCACTCGGCCACCTTCTGGGCCCCCCTCCCGTCCTTGAGTGTCTCTATCAGTTCCTGTAGACTTGACTGCTGCAGTGACAGGGCGGCCAGCTTGGACTCCATCTCTTCCTTGTGGTCACGAGTCTGTCAAGGGGAGACAAAACAAATGATCAATGCGGGAACCTCAACAAATCTTTTGTATATTTGAATCATCATATTTAGGGCAACAAATAGCACTTCACTTGCCTTCAGATTTTTTAAAATTGATACATATATTTAAATTAACAAATTGAATTATTTAAATATATTTACACAAGAATATTGTTATATTGCATTTAAATGTGGCGGCAGGGTAATGCGTGGAAACTTTAGCCGTGGCATGTGAACGCTGCATCACTTGCCAAAAAAAAAAACAATAACTGCTGCCTTGCAGATGGTCTTGGCTGACCAAAAGCTATGGAAGCAAATCCAGAAAATACAGCAGGCTGAAGTCGGAGACAACGGGCCAATTGGCGCAAAACTCGTGGCACGCAAAACTCAATATTCAATATTGAGAACGAAGAAGAAGAAGATTTAAATGTGGAAATTCATAGGCCCCCAAAAATTAGCATCCTGAACATCAATATCCTATAACCACCCACATATCCACGATGTGTAATGCTATCAGCAGCCCAGAGCATAAATCTCTAGATAAGGGGATCATCTAAGTGATCAAACTCAGAGTTGACGTCAGCTAATTTCTTCATGCTTTTCTGTACTGTCACTCCTGGCCCTAAACAGTTCCTCTCACTGATATCTAGTGAGGGGGACGAAACGGTCACTTCGGTACTTCTAACACTCAATTAATCGATTGGTTTTTATTACTTAAGTATAAAAAACTCTAACATTTTAAAGAAGACTTATTTAAAAATTGTCTTCATCCCTCAAAAAATATATTTACAACATTAGAAAAGACTTTGGTTACATAGAGATAACAATGGCTTACAATGGAGAGATTAATATTAAAATAAAAAAAAATAACCATTACTTGTTGCTGTGACACAAAATTTGAACCTGGGGATGTTTGCACAATGTAACTAGTTTGTTTACCTGGTTTTATAGCAGCACATTTTAATACTATGTTCATGTGGTGGTTGGTACAAACTTAAATAAATTTTGTTGGGCTTAAATCTTTGAACTTCCGGCTACGTCTAATAGGCATGTATAGCAACGAGCTCCTCTTTTGCTGTGATTTTTGTGTTTTGGGCTGTGTAATTCATGTTATTTCTGAATCACGATGTTTATTATGGATCCCTGTTTCGGGCAAACAATGAATTTCATTTTTGAAAATGTTGGATTATTTGTATTTATCTTTGCGAAGCTAAACGCTTTTGTTTGACTACAAGGTCAGCCATCTTTGTTCCTACCATCAATGCTCGGACAAGCTCATGAAGCGGATAATGACAATAGCCATGCCCGACAGCACACAGGTGGATGACCAATACACTACACACGTATTCAGGACTGTGCTTGGGACACGTCTTTTCGGACTTTGTTTTGAAAATTAATGAAACACTTCTTTTTTAGTGATTAACGTAGCGCATGTACTACGTATTGTCATTTTATTATTATTATTAAATATGTTAAAAATGTATGACATTATCACATATATGAACATAATTTTTTTAAAAAATGAAATTAAAATAATTTTTTTTACTTCTCTGAGTTGTTGTTCCAGTTTGGCTTTGTCCTGCTGTAACTGAATCATGTTCCTAGAAAACTTTTCTTGTTTGGACAGGGGCACAGCTCCGGCAAACTGGATCCGCAGTTCCTGAAAGAATTTTATGCCATCAGGTTTATGTGCAGTCAAAGATGAAATAAAGGTTTTATTGTATGCCTTGCAGGAACTCATAAGAAATGTTGGTGCATTTGAAACATACCCAAAAACATTATATTGATACAATTAAAAATCCCACAGAAGGAATAAATCAAAATTGCTTCCAGCTCACAATGTATTTTATATTGTATAGTCCCAGAAAAAGTAATCAACCAGGAAGAGATAGCAGAGTGTGTGTACAAAACTTGATTTCCTTGTAAGTTGTTTTACCTTCTACTAATAATAACTAACACTACAGTATATGGATCCATCTCTATGGTACAATATTTGAATTGTTTGAGGGGTTATTTCGTACTTCCATCTCATCAGTACTAACCAAACAACATACATTAACTTGGGCTACTAGGCAAACCTTCAGTGACCAGGCAAACTCTCAGTGACCAGTCCTACCTGCAGTGAACAGTCCAACCTGCAGTGACCAGCCATACCTACAGTGACCAGCCAAACCTTGAGTGACCAGACCTATCTGCAGTGACCAGACCTACCTGCAGTGACCAGCCAAACCTTGAGTGACCAGACCTACCTGCAGTGACCAGCCAAACCTTGAGTGACCAGACCTACCTGTAGTGACCAGCCAAACCTTGAGTGACCAAACCTACATGTAGTGACCAAACCTACCTGCAGTGACCAGACCTACCTGCAGTGACCAGACCTACCTGCAGTGACCAGGCAAACCTTCAGTGACCAGACCTACCTGCAGTGATCAGCCAAACCTTGAGTGACCAAACCTACCTGCAGTGACCTCCTGAGGTATCTGGTTTTCCCCTGGGCCTCCTGCCTGGTGTGGTAAATGGTTTGCTCCTTGTCGTCGACTCTCTGCTCCATCCTGAGAATCTGAGCCTCGAGTTTCATCACCTTCTTTTGGGCTTCTTCCAGGCGCTTCACAGCCGACCCCTCGCTGACCTGCAGCTGTACAATGTGGCGATGCAGCTTGCCTTTACAGCACAATTATTAATAATAATAATTAATTAATACGTGAGTCTTTATCAAAATAAATGAATTCCAATATTTTAGTATTGAATTAAATGATCTATTGTAAACATCTATATAAATCTGCCTTGAAAATTATAAAATATGTCAAAATGGTTTCATGGTATAAACCAAAATAAAATTTAAATAAAATGAGCCCCAAAAGACATTTGACTAGTCATCATTCTTAAATGAGATAAAATGAGCCCAAATGACATTTGACTAGTCGTAATTCTTAAATGAGATAAAATGAGAACCAAATGACATTTGACAAGTCATCATTCTTAAATGAGGGGAAAAAACCCCTCATATTTAGTTGTTCAAGAGAGGTGTATTGGAGCAGGGCATGGGTTGCCATGGATACTACAAGGGAAAATAACCAAAATGTGTGTCATATAAATTTAAATATTACTCTAAAAAGAAACATTAACTAATTTTGTCCAGTTTCAAAGAAAAAAATTGAGAGCTTGTTTAACATAACCTATTAATTAAAATATTATTTTTTAAAAAACACATAAGAAAAAAAACCCTAAAATCCTTTCAAAGAATAAAATATCAATTTGTAAAAAAAAAACATGTTACTAGATGTGGTATGAAGAACAATAAAATAACAAGAAATGTACAACAAACTTATCAATAGCTTTTCTATTGTAAGGATATATGAGCCAACAAACTTACCAATAATTGTTTTCTCATCACTCTGTACTTGAAAGTCCAACAGCTGCTGCCGTAATGACTGATATTCTTTCTCACGGGCGATGTGCTGTGTCTCCAGGGTTCTCACCTGGGTCGATGCTATTTCAGCCATTTCCTGCAGTTTTAAATTATAATATAATATAGTTATAAAAATGAAAAGCTTGAGTATCTATTTCTTACAATCAACATCAATGTTCCCTTTGCGCTGCATGACGCGCAGATATTTTACAGACACCACGCAGCTGTTATGAATTACTGTGCAGTAAATTTTGGAAAAAAATGGATGCTGTGCAACTTTGCACACCAGTTTTTTTCTCTTTGCACACAGACCTACGACCCTTAGAGGGAACATTGATCACCATGAAATTAATTTCAAAGCAACAATTTTTTGGACACATTATTTCAGAAAAGTTCACATGATCAAGAACAAATAGTCTTGTATCTACCTATGTTTTAATCAAAATTTTATGTTTGCTTGTTGGCTGATTATTCAGTTTAAATAGTCAAAATGGAACTTAATTAGCTGACCTAAAATATCAAAAGTTGAGAAGGAAATAAGAATAATTTAGTTAAAAAAGATTATTAAAGAAAAAATTTTGAATAAAAAGGTCTAAGAAAATTTAAAATATTCTTCAATTTATTTGAATTCTTATATTTCAAAAAAGTTTGTTATGCCAACTGAGTTGAGTAAAATTTACCTTTAATTTTGAAATCTCTTGTTTAAGGTTCAGCTCATTTTCTTCAAGAACAGAAATTCTTTTTCTGTCGGCATCACTGATAGTTTTAGTGACTGAGTCTGGGGAGAGGACCACTCAACAGTTAGAGACACATTCCAACATGACACCACACCCCATCATGACATCACAACATGACATGACACCACACCCCATCATGACATCACAACATGACATGACATAACAACATAACACGACAATATGATATGACATCACAACATGACATGACACCACAACATGACATCGCATGACACCACATCATTACATCACAACATGAAACCCCAACATGACACCACAAAATGACATCACACCATATCATGACATGACATCACAACATGACATCACACCACGACATCACAATATGACACCATAATATGATACTTATAGCCACAGAGTATGGGGAGTGGCTAATTCAACAGTTTAAGACAAACTTGACAATGACACAAGAGATTTACTATTTATAGTCACAGAGTTCACAGATTGTTTACACAGGATAAGGAAAACTGGAACCTACTGCTTAATTCATCTCTTAGATCTCTTTCAATCTTCTGCATTTCAAGATTCATCTTGGTCACCTGTGAAAACAGAGCCACATCCAGTCAGATATTTGAGTTTAATAAAACATTAACCATTATTTCTCCAATTAGTTACTGAATGGTATCATTTTCTACGACAATGAAGAAAATAAAAACAGTAAAAAAAATTTCAAGTTCAATGTTGGTTCAAGTGGATTTTTTTTTAGAGTCAAGTTATTGATAAGCAGAAACAGGAAACATGTGAAGGAAAGCAAACCATGTTAGAAACATGTGAAGGAAAGCAAACCATGTTAGAAACATGTGAAGGAAAGCAAACCATGTTAAAAACATGTGAAGGAAAGCAAACCATGTTAAAAACATGTGAAGGAAAGCACTCAATGAAAAGCAAACCATGTTAGAAATTTATTGCAATTAAAAAAATCAGATCCTGTTGTAGGATCAATGGAAATATATTTTAAGTAGCAGAAGAGTTTTTTTAAAAACCTATAAGTTTAATTAAATACCTGTTGTAGGATCAACACAGATGTATTTTGAGGAGCACAAGATTATTTTAAAACTGATATATTTAAATACCTGTTGTAGAATCAATACAAATACATTTTGAGAAGCACAAGATTATTTTAAAACTTATATATTTAAATACCTCTGCAAACTTTTCCTCCAACTCTTTGTTCCTGCTCTCTAAGTCATGCAAGAGTTGTCTCTGTTGTTGATACATGCGTGTAGAGTGCTCTGCCCTTTGCCTTTCATTCAGTTCCTTCATTTCCAGCATTGTGATTTTCTTGGAAATGGAAATAATGTCTCCGTCTGTCACAGTCACATCAGAACCGGATGTGACACCTGGAGACAAACACCAACCAGTGAGATTACATTCTGTGACATTTCACCTGTTCACAATCCACTATAATGTTTACCCATTATCAGAACATTCAAATTTCATACTTTTTATATGAATTACATTATGGAAAAAAAATGCATGTCTCATTTATGATTTTGAGAAGTGATACTCTAAAAATGAACTTGGCTAAAACAAGAGAACAATCCATCAGGTCCACGTGACTGACCTCGTCGATGTAACTCTTCCATGGCCGCCTCTAAAGCATGCAACTTTTCTTTCTCCATTTCTAGCGTGTTCTTCAACACTTGATTGTCTTCTGTCAGTTGTTTCACCTCAGACTTGAAAATATGACATGAGCCAATTTGTGACATGCTTCTAAATGTTATCGTTCAATTGTCACCTTAAGGGGTATTTAAAAGCTGTACATTATTTTTAAAATTTTAAGAAATTCCGTTAGGTCTTTGATAACAAATAGGAAATATCATCATTATAAGTCAACACGCACACACAGAGTGCTGTGTTTAAATGTTTCAGAAGCATCAAGCCTGTCTGAAAGTAAGAGCTCTGTAAGGGACAATGTCTTAAAATTATTAAACATAAATAATAACTGAGGTGGCAAGTAATTATCAAGTACAAAAATGCCATCAAAGTGAAGCTTCAGAACAAAACACACCTTGAAGACCCCAATAACCCACCTCCAGCCCCAATCATCCACCTCCAACCCCAATAACCCATCTCAAGCCCCAATAACCCACCTAGCCCCCAGTAACCCACCTCTAGCTCCAATCACCCACCTCCAGCCCTAATCCCCCACCTCTAGCCCCAATAACACACTTCCTGCCCCCAGTAACCCACCTATAGCCCCAATAACCACCTCCAGCCCCAATCACCCAACTCTAGCCCCAATCACCCACCTCTAGCCCCTCCAGTGCCTCTGCCTTAGAGACCAGCGTGTTCCCCTTCTCCAGCATGTCTCGGTACTTCTCCGTCAGGTTGTGGTATTGCTTGTTCACTTTTTCTAGGTCAGATGACGGCACGGAATCCTCCAAGGCCTTTTGAAGGGCGGCAATCTTAAATGCTGCCATGTCCTGCTCAAACAAGCCGTAATGAAATATTGTGTAGAAACATATTCAAGATTAATCAGCAATTTAAAAATAAATAATACAAGTTTGACTTATGATTAATACAAGTTTGACTTATGATTAATACACGTTTGATTTATGATTAATACAAGTTTGAGTTGTGATTAATACAAGTTTGACTTATGATTAATACAAGTTTGACTTATGATTAATACAAGTCTGACTTATGATTAATACAAGTTTGACTTATGATTAATACAAGTTTGACTTATGATTAATACAAGTTTGACTTATGATTAATACAAGTCTGACTTATGAGTCTCCTTGCAGATAAAAGAATTAGGATAATGTCAATTGATGAAATCTTGTATCCCATCAATGATAAGCTTTTCCTTGTATCCTGATCCACTGCTATCGTGTATGTAATAGTGTATACCACACCTAATTTAAACTTTTTTGTGCCCTGGTGGAGAGTTCTTACCTTGTATCGCTGGAGATAACCAATCCTCTCCGACACGGCAGTCTCCATCTGACCAATCTCATTTCGTTGTCGATCCACTTCCTAGAAGTCAAATCAAGGTCAAGTGATAATTCTCAATCTCTTAAAGTTGTAACCCTTATGTCAGGTCTAAATTCCATTCCCTTACATCTAGTCTAATAACATTTATTTTGTCATGATAGGAGTCAAATTGTAAGAGTTATATGAGCATAGCATAAAATCTTCTATCACTGAATCAATTTAGAGTGAGGACAGTTAACAGGAGTGACACCTGCCCCCCCCCCCATCCACCCACCCTCCAGGTTATTACCAAACATTTTGTCCAGTGATTATCATCTCATTTTGTTTAAATGGTAAAGCTTCTGAAGGATTCAATAGAATGAAATTTAGACTTTAGTGAGGGATACAACTGAAATGTTTTTTTCTCAGAAACTAAATCATATGAAATCTGAGCTCACCCTTCATAAGTTGTGTAAATCTGAGCTGAACCTTCTAAGCTTTGTAAATCTGACCACACCATTCTAAGTTGTGTAAATCTGAGCTCACCCTTCTAAGTTGTGTAAATCTGAGCTGAACCTTCTAAGCTGTGTATATCTGAGCTCACCCTTCTAAGCTCTGTAAATCTGAGCTCACCCTTCTAAGCTGTGTAAATCTGAGCTGAACCTTCTAAGCTGTGTAAATCTGAGCTCACCCTTCTAAGCTGTGTAAATCTGAGCTCACCCTTCTAAGCTGTGTAAATCTGAGCTCACCCTTCTAAGCTGCGTTTCAATTTCTTCCATGGTGGTGAATCGACGCGTCAGGGCTTTCTCATTGACCCGTAACACAGTGATGCGACGCGTCATCTCTGACAGCCTCCTTCTCACTTCCACATCATCACATGCCAGAGTTTCAACCAATCGCTGGACACAGGATTATCATTGATAAGATTTATTTATACAACTTTACAAAACGTGGCAGGTCAGGGATAATCTTTAAAGACACAGGATTATCATTGATCGGATTTATTTATACAACTGTACACAATATGGCAGGTCAGGGATAATCTTTAAATTTTAGATATTTAAAAAAATAATTTTTTATAGCTTCACATAATGTGTTAGATCCGGCAGAACCAATGGCCACATTTGAAGTGATTGGCATTCACCAAATTGAAAATATTCAAGTTTAACAAATGAAGAAAAATATTTTAGTTGATTTTAATTTGAGTGATTTGAGTGCATGATTCAATGCAATTTTCATTAATTTATAAAAAAAAAAAAAGCAACATATTTTAATTACTTCTTTTTTACTAGAAGGGACATGAAAAAAACCCACAACAGTCTTCTTGTAGAAGCATGCAATAAACTGATACAGTTTGAGCTCTAATAAACAATAAACTGATACAGTTTGAACTCTAATAAACAATAAACTGATACAGTTTGAACTCTAATAAACAATAAACTGATACAGTTTGAACTCTAATAAACAATATTCTCATTGATACTAACATCAAATTCTTGGATTCGAACCATATCCTCTTCTCTCTGGCCCTGTAAATCTTTCAGCTTCTTGCTGTTCTTCTCCATGTCCTCTTGCCAAGCCTAAAAATAATTCATTAAAACAAGTTTCAAATAAAACTCCATTAAAATAAATATTTCTGTGTTGAAAAACAATTTATGAGAAAATAATTCAAATGAAATAATAACCTAATACCCTGAGAAGAGAAACAATAAAATGACGTGTGTAATATGTACATTGATACTTAGTCTTATCTTTGAGATACTCCTGGTATCATACATACTGATACTCTCAGATACTCCTGATATCATACACACTGATACTCACCATCTTATCTCTCAGATACTCCTGGTATCATACACACTGTTACTCACCATCTTATCTCTCAGATACTCCTGGCATCATACATACTGATACTCTCAGATACTCCTGATATCATACACACTGTTACTCACCATCTTATCTCTCAGATACTCCTAATATCATACACAGTGATACTCACCATCTTATCTCTCAGATACTCCTGATATCATACACACTGATACTCACCATCTTATCTCTCAGATACTCCTAATATCATACACAGTGATACTCACCATCTTATCTCTCAGATACTCCTGGTATCATACACAGTGATACTCACCGTCTTATCTCTCAGATACTCCTGGTACAACAATCCCTGCTGATGCCGGAGGACTGCATACTTTCTCTTAAAGTTCTCAAATGCCGACTCGGTTTTTTTCAAAACTAATTCTCTCTGGGACAATTCCTGTGTGACCAACAATGACATTAAAAAAAAAGTTTTTAACTAAATCTCATAAATTTTAATAATAAACATTTCACTCACTACATCCAATAAAAAAACTCAAAATAAAATTTAAAAGCCATATTATTGAGTTTAGAATGGTTTGTGATAGAAGTAGCGTCTACAACAGATGAGATATTAGCCAATGTAACAGATAAGATATCAGACAATATATTCAAAAGACCCCTCACTGCAGCCAATGCACATTAAACATTTATTTCATGTTCCTAGCTTGAAGCTCACGAAGCTGAAGTAATTTCCTGTAAAACACCCTTGGATGATTACAGTGAGACTGTACCTGAAGGGTGATGATAAGATGTTAACACTGTGCCTGCAGGGTGATGATAAGATGTTAACACTGTGCCTACAGGGTGATGATATGATGTTAACACTGTACCTGCAGGGTGATGATAAGATGTTAACACTGTGCCTGCAGGGTGATGATAAGATGTTAACACTGTGCCTACAGGGTGATGATAAGATGTTAACACTGTGCCTACAGGGTGATGATAAGATGTTAACACTGTGTCTACAGGGTGATGATAAGATGTTAACACTGTGCCTGCAGGGTGATGATAAGATGTTAACACTGTGCCTGCAGGGTGATGATAAGATGTTAACACTGTACCTGCAGGGTGGTGATAAGATGTCAACACTGTACCTGCAGGTTGGTGATAAGATGTTAACACTGTACCTGCAGGGTGGTGATAAGATGTTAACACTGTACCTGCAGGGTGGTGATAAGATGTTAACACTGTACCTGCAGGGTGATGATAAGATGTTCATTGAGTTGAGCTATGACTTCTGAGCTGGATGCTGCCATGCCCTCGGGCAGTTTCATCAAATGGAACATTCCGGTGCCAGACTCATTGAGCATAAACTGATCTTTTTCAAGTCTTTCAATCTGTTGGCAATAAAACACAAATATTAGCTTCAGTGTTGTTCAGTCAGCTATGAAAGAATTGTAAGCAATAATTAATTAATCAGTTTCAATTACACTCCATAACAACTGAGTCAGCCAGAAAGACTTTTGTCAATAAACTGTTTGTGGTGGTTTCTAGGGGCAGATAATACAACAACATCCTGGGTCAGAATGACCTACTCACCCTCTCGAAGGCCTTGTCCCTCTCCAGGGCAGTTTTGGTCACCTCGACCCTGATCTCCCGCAGTGTGTTCCTCAGCTCTTCATTCCTTCCCTTGAGCACATCGAATTGTTCTTTCAGGAAGTAAGTTGTGTCATAGTTGCCTAGGACTTTCTTTGCTTCAATGGCCTGCGTGGTCAAAACTTCTTTTAATATCAACAAATAGTGGCAAAAAATGTGCAATTTGGATGATTAAAAAATAAGATAACTTGAGAGTAAGTTTATGAGGCATTCAATTTTGTTATTTAAGAATACCGGTACAGATGAGTTCCAAATTAAACTCATGAAGCAAAGTGGGTCAAAAAAATTGCCAAGAAAAGAATTAATAGTCAGAAAGATGAAAACACTCACAGCCAACATTCTTTCAATAGCCGGGAAGTGCACGGACTCCGATGTGTCAGGGTCACCTGTAACAAAGGCAGGAGGAGTTATAGATTTTATATAGAATGAGACTGCGATAAAACTTTTAAATAAAATGCTAAATACACAAACAAATTGTGTAATGAAAACAATAAATTTGAGCTTTTTTTTTTAAAAACTAACATGACATTATATGTTTTGGTTAACGCATTGTTGGTCTCGATGACCCTCCACCATCTGCACTACCTTTTCTTACAAGCTGATTAGTTGGTGGGGTTAGACATCTTGATGTGTCCGGCATGGTTGAACCATGAGGAGAATTATATAGATAGATAATATTTTGTGTACATTTCAGGAAGTTTAATATTTTTATCAACCAAGGATAAGTTACTTAGGCTTTTGACAAAAAGTGGGCGCCGTAGGCGCCCTACAATCCATAATTTGTATGTAATGCCATATAATACCATATGACCTACTAAATGAAGAATTTGCACATCAAATAAATTACTATTAGGGCTGCGGAAATTAACGATTAATTTCTCGATTAATTGGTAAACATTTTTATCGTTAAAATTATTTTAATCGATAAAATAGCGATTGAAATTAGAGAAACTATTTTAAACAATGTTTTAAAATTTACTAATAGATAATTAATTTTTAATAAATAATACTAGTTTGCTTTTTTACTTACAAACTTTAAACTTTAAAAAAAAGCATTTTTTGAAAAGGAAAATGATATTAAAAAAAACAAACATTGTTTTTACTTAACAATAACAAAATTTTATTTCATTGACATTAAAATTGAACGACTTACATTTAAATATATCTAATAAAAATATAATTATTTTTTTAAAATTAAATACTTAAACTTAAATTATTGGCATTTTATGAAATCTTCAGTTTTATGACGTCATACATCTTTTTTTTTAGCTTTAATCAAAATTATCTATTAATTTTTCGGTAATTTTTTAACAGTTAACGATTAAATTTAAATTAATCGATAACAGCCCAACTATTTTGACATTGATAAAGAAATTTTCAATATTGAAAGAAAAAAGATCCAGGTTTTTATAGTAGTACCTACACTACTAGAAGGTGCATTACATTAGAAAACGGGGGGAAAGACCATTTTATCTATTACAATTTATTCAACAGTATAGATTGGAAAATTATATACCCAACAGAAAAATTGTAATTTTGCTAAGGATTATCAACGATTGTTGTCAGTGTTGCTTCTCCAAACTGAAGTTGTTAAAAAAAGATATCTTCGTTCCACAATGAGTGGTTTAAGACTCCAAAATCTTGCAATATTTACTATAGAACAAGATATTACAAATAATTTCAAATTTCGACACCATAGTACTCAATTTTTCTGCTATGAAAGTTAGTATAGTAAATGTATAAATATGTTTACATACTAATGTATACAATTTCTTTGTAAAAAAAATCATTTATCTATATATACAAAAATAAAAGCATATTAAATGTTATAGTTTTTTTGGAATTGTATTGTCTCTTTGGGTGGGGGGGGGATGGACCTGCAGCCTCAGTAACTTTCTTGTGGCCTTTAAAAAAGGAATCTTGTATTTTTGTGTATATAGAATATAGGTATATCATTTTATGCGGCCTCTTTTATTACTACTTACATAAATATGGCACGCCATGGTAAAAATTGTTTCCCACCTTTACTTCGCTTCAATTACAATTATTTATTCATTTTTATTAATTTATAAAAATCCATCATATGATTGACTTAAGGGGCCATCCATAAATGACTTCATGCTATTTTGGCATATTTTTACCCCTCTCCCCCTCGTCACAAGTGATCATAAAAACGTAGACCTGTTTTCGTCATGACTTCACAAAGCTTTGGCCAACGCCCCCCCCCCATTAAAACGTATTTTCTATTTGAAAATGAGCATGTTTCAAATAAATAAAAATTTCATTTGAGTATGTTTTTAGTTTAAGGGCTGCACTATTATATCGTAACACGCGTGAAGCCTTGAAAAACGTCATTAAAAAAGGTGTAATTAATAAAAAAAATTAAGTGGAACTTTTATTTAAATTTGCACGTTTTTTATATGACGTCACATTTATTTAACATTCCCCATCGTCACAAATATGGGAATCCCCCCACCCCGGCTTGTGACGTCATTTATGGATGAACACTAAAAAGGGCGGAAAATTTGAGACCGCCCCGGGTGGCAAAAGTTCTAGCTACGCCACTGCCTTCATCAGTACAATAATATAAATTACATACTTACATAAGTCATATAAGTAATAAAATAATATTTAAATTCTTAAAACATACTGAATTATAAATTATTTCTGTAAAATAAAAGGAAAGGTAAAAAAATAAAACAAAAAAGGACACAGGATATAGGAAAAAGGAGGAAGTATCTAAAATCTAAAGTTACAGTGAAAACCACAACCGGAAAAAGATTCTGCGGTTAGGTAAAATTATGAATTTGGTTAATTCCATATGGAGCCAGCATACGAAAATGTTTTATAAATCTATTTCCATGTAGATCCTATCTTGGGTATTGCTCGCATTTAAAATACCAGTTACTGCAATATCTCAAAGTCCACCATGGTCAACGCAGTTAAAATGTTTAGACACAGGACATTGAGCCAGTTTATTTATATTATAAAGGTGTTCTCAACCTGTGGTCTGTGGGTATGTGTGTTGTGGTCCGCAAAGAAAGAATGAAATTTTAATTTTTTAAATTAAAAATACCAAAAGACATACATGTTGTCACTTTTTAAATTTATTGATTGATTTTAATATGTTGAATTGAATTAATTAGCCTTAAATGGATATTAATATTATTACATTAAAAAAAATTAATTAAATTGATTAAAAATTTCAAATAAAGAAAACAACTGAACATAAGGACAACAATGAATACTCAGACCCATCCTCACAATCAATGTGTGAATCAAATGGAGTTTCGGAGAAAAAAAACAACAAATTGCCAAAAGACGCTTTGGGTTTATATGCGTCATTGTAAATGGTCAACCCAGATCAGAGAGTGTAATATGCCCGCTTACGGGTTGATGTTTTGGCTTATTTGCCTTTTTTTGAAGAGCTGAATAAATTTAATTTATCTGTTTAAGGAAAGCAGACGCACTTAATTACTCTCAGTGACAAAGTGTCTGCTTTTAAGAAAAATCTTGATCTTTGTAAAACAAGATTATTTAAGGGAAAATTTGACATGTTTGAGTGATTGTACAAATTTACCAATAAACCAGAAAATGCTGAAAACAGTAAACAACTGTTGATAAATTTGATTTCTGACCTCATTCAATCACAGCAGGATCAATTTAACTTTTACTTTGGTAATTTGAACATTTAGAGTTTTTGTTCATTGTTTTCCAGTCCGTTTCTTGCACGCATTGAATTTGACAACAATAATTTATTTGAACGGACCAGGTATTGTATTTTGAATATGATACATCAGAAAGTGAGCTTGTTCAAATTTTGGAGTACGCAAACTATCTCAGAAAGCTTTTAAAATACACCATATCTTTGTGATTGTGGATTTTCTGCATTGGTTACAATATAAACAAAACATCGTTCCTGACTTGAAGTTGAAGATGAACTACGATGGAGTCTTTCAAGTAGTACAACTTGTTTGGATGTGCTGTGCTCAAATGTACAAGCTCAAGGCTAGCACTAAATAAACTAAAGTAGCAGTCTAACTAACACTAACTACTGTTCATGACTTGAAATTATTTTTATAGTGAGCAATAAGAATTGAATAATACCATGAGTATAAGACTAATATAAGTGAAATTTGTTCATTACAAAATAAGCCATTACAATCTGTTTCCATTCAATATTGTTTTTGGAGCACGCAAATCATAGCATATTATCATAGTTTTACTAACTGTTAGCATAATTTTCAGTAGTGGTCCGCGGCTTAGACACACTTTTTTCAAGTGGTCCTTGAATCTCAAAAGGGTGAGAACCACAGCTGTAAACTGATCTCTGACGACCTGTCTCAACCACGTAAATTTTATTACACCTCTTGCAAAAAAATTGCATGAATCACGTCACAACTTACGCAAGTGAATCAGGAGGAGTTAACTTGAAAGGGTAACATCCAAATGTTATCAATTTCTTAGGTTCATTCATGGCTTATTTCCAAGTCTATCCACGGAATCAATGGTAACAAAATTAATTTAGAAAATTTAAAAGTTAGATGAAAGGAGCCGACGACGGAATGGCGAGTACAGCAAGTGACCATGGGGGGTTACGTCAAACCAACACACCCCGTCTCATGTAGGGGAGAGACAGGATGATTGACAGGACTTTCGGACAGTGGAAGTTAGGGGGGTGGAGTCTGACAGGTATTAGAGAGGGACGCAGTATATACAATATATAAAGACAATTGTTATAGAGAACTTCAGTTTAAATCCAAATTGAGTAAAAACTATTCTGACCTTCACCTTGACCCTCCAGTTTCCCTTGTTTCAGGGCTTGCATCACTTCCTTAAAGCCCGCCTCCAGACCTTCATTATCTTTATGGAGCTGCTGGTTTTGTGCGCGTAACTCTGCCACTTCCATCTCCATCTTGTGAAGTTCAGCAATGTTTTCCTTGAAGTCCTTGTCCCATTCTTTTCCCTGGATTCAATGGATGAATATGGTCAATATTTACTTGATTGAACAAATAGACTTGCCATGATCCACACACATTTTTTTTTGCAGTTTTATATTAAAATTAGGGCTGTTATCGATTAATTTAAATTTAATCGTTAACTTTTGAAAAATTACCGAATAATTAATCGATAATTTTGATTAAGCTAAAAATAAGATTATGACGTCATTAAACTTAAAATTTCAAGGGAAGTAACAAAAACAGGCAATTAACATTTTTTAAAATTTAAATATAAGAGCTTATTTTAAAGTTTACACTTAGATGAACCTTTTTTTTTTTAATGGAGAAGTTTGAAAGTAAAAAAAAAAAGCAAGTTATTTTTAATTATTAATAATTAATCATGTATTAATAAATCAGAAAAATTATTTAAATCAACCTCTTCAAGTTACTGGCTATTTTATCGATTAAAATAATTTTAATCGATAAATTTTTTTACAGATTAATCGAGAAATTAATCAATAATTTCCGCAGCCCTAATTAAAATAATTAATACTTGTAGTATTTACATCTATTTTCTATTCAAACAAAATTATGTACCTTACATGAAAGATTCAAATATACTTAAATAATTAAAAGTTAGATTTAAAAAAACCCCACAAATCAAAGAATTAGGCCAGGCAGATAAGTGATATTTTATTTTTGCCAGGATTAAAAGTTTCTGACTTACCCGTATCATACTTTCTTCTTTCTGCACCTGTTGTCTGATGATGGAAGCAGCAGACTGTTGTTCGTCCTGGACCCGTCTCTTGACCTTGAGAGTTTCCGTGTAGTCTTGAACGGCCATCATGTCTTCTGCAGTCAGGCCAAGAGCTACGGCCCTGAAAACAGGCCAGTTTGTCATTTAAACCATGGGTGATTGAAAATTTAGTCACACAACTTAGTAGTATAAGTAATTATAAAGATTTTTAAATAAATATTTAATCCAAAACTACTTCAACATAAACTGTTTAAATAGACATTTGATTTATAAATTTGGTTGATAAAATAAAACATATTGGAGTTAAAATCTGATATACTTTTAGATTTATTAGAAAAATCTCTCTGAATATTTTTTTCTTCTTTTAAGTTAATCTAAATATATTTGATATAAACTCCCATGAGACCAACCTTTATGATATTTAATAAGTATGTAATGTTATCAGAAAAGATTAGCCAAGTGATTCTGAAAAATTGTTTAATAACATGAAAGAAAATCCTTTTCATGGAAAATCAATGTGTTCAAATAGAAAATGCTTAATAAAAGACGAAAGTTGGAGTTGAATTAAAAAGTTCATTGGCATGAAAACAACATAATTGTAATCAAGAAAATAAAAATGATTCTAATCCAAGTTTTAATCAATTCTTACTCATTATGTTCCTGGAGACTGTAAACAGATTATTTTTTATGTGCAAAAATATATATTAAATAGCTAGAAAAACCATTCTAAGTAACCAAAAATACAAGGTAACTGTTAAAAACCTTGAATGTCTGACCTAGCTACAACAACATTAATCTAACTCATCTACACACCTTTGACCTAGTTACCACAACATTAATCTATCTCATCTACACACCTTTGACCTAGTTACAACAACATTAATCTATCTCATCTACACACCTTTGACCTCGTTACAACAACATTCATCTATCTCATCTACACACCTTTGACCTAGTTACAACAACATTAATCTAACTCATCTACACACCTTTGACCTCGTTACAACAACATTCATCTATCTTATCTACACACCTTTGACCTAGTTGCTGAGCCAGCTTGCGGATCTTTTTCTTGTCCTCAATTCGTTCTTCTTCCAGCATTTCAATCTGGAGAACAAGTCGAAACCTTCAGTCACTTGTTATTATTTATAGATGCTAATTTACATGGTATACTATTGTTTATTATCATGGTATACTTTTGTTTAGTTACATGGTATATTGTTGTTTAGAATACTATATTTTATTTACATGGTATACTATATTTTATTTACATGGTATACTATTGTTTATTTACATAGTATACTATTGTTTATTTACATGGTATACTATTGTTTATTTACATGGTATACCGTTGTTTACATTAGGGTGTGATGCAGATATCTTGGCTTGTGTTCACCACTGTTGCCTCTGTTCCGCTTATTGGAGTAACTCAGGTACTTACCTCCCTCTGGAGAGTGAAGTTCAAGGCCTTCATCTCCTCTTGTCGTATGGCCTTGTTCTTCCTGAACTCTGTCAAGTCCAGTGGTTCCTTGGGGTCCATGCCCAGCTTGTACCTCAGCTCTTCGTTCTCATCCAACAGTTCGTTGATCTTCAGCTCAGCTTTGTTGATGTACTGAGTCAGCTCCTCAATTTCTCTGAGTGATCACAAGACACACATCATTAAATAGACTGAAGGCAGTCTAAGTCTAAGGCTCTGATATAACTTGAAGTTATCATATCTTAAATATTGTTTATTCTTGTTAACTTTTATATTTCAGTAGGGAATTAATAGAAATTTTAAATAAATTCATATAAAGAGATATTTTGGTAGCAGGTACAAGGGAGTTAATTACAACAAGCTTCAATGAACAGACGCACCTCTCTCGAATTTTAACCTGATTCTTTCCCTCTTTTATTTCAGCAACAGCTTCTGATAAACCATATTCACCCTGAATGACAAACATAAATTTATTGATAAATATCCTTAATAATATTTAAATGAAAGTGATCATACTAATTTTTAATCAGAAGAACTTTTTTGTAAAGAAAAAAATTAAATATTTGTATAACCTTTTTGAAATGAAATTTTTTTCTTTTAAATGTTTTTTTCTGATTTTCTGATTGTATTTTTGTTTACAAAATTGAAAATCAACATACTGCTTCATACTGTCTCATTCTCTCCAACAATTCACTCAGTTCTTTGTCTTTACTTCTGCAGTCCTCATCAGCCTGTCAGAAATATACAACAAGATTATTGTTAAAAAATATATGTAACTAGATGATACAAGATGGCGTACTATTCTTTTAGGAATTTATGTTAAAAAGTATATGTAACTAGATGATACAAGATGGCATCGTATTCTTTTAGGGATTTATGTTAAAAAATATATTTCAAGTTCTTTTTAGGTAATTTGGGTTAGAAGATGAAACTAATGCGACGAATTCTTTTCTTATTTCTTCGATCTTACTTTTTTAATGTCATCTTCTGCTTGCTTGATACGCTCTCGAAATATTTTGTTTTCATTTTGTAGCTCACGGAGTTTGTTTTGTAGTCTGTCACCTTGAGCTGAGCCCGCTGTGAAATAAAAAAACCCCACTTAAAATGCATGTTTAGTGGATACACCTTGGATAAAATTATACATTCATAGTGTAGGGTATAAGTAGTGAAAAACACCTTGGATCACTTTAACATTCATACTATAGGGAATAAATATGAATGTAAGTGTAGTTGGTGAGTCAGAGTAAAATGTCTGTGTAGTTGGTGAGTCAGAGTAAAATGTCTGTGTAGTTGGTGAGTCTGACTAAAATGTCTGTGTAGTTGGTGAGTCTGACTAAAATGTCTGCGTAGTTGGTGAGTCTGACTAAAATGTTCCTACCTCTGTGCAGTTCACTGTTGAGGTCTTCAATGATGGCAGCATTTTTTTCCATCTCAATGGTATATAGGTCAAGCTTCTCTGTCAACTCAGCTATTTGTTTGTCTTTGTCTTTCAAAACCTAGCACACACATCAAAGAGCGAGAATTTAGGCTCAGATAAAAATTCTGAGAGAAACACATTTCTTTTTGTTTATATTTTAACAAAAATTCACCCCATTAGTTTAACAAATCCGATCCATATTTTTTTGTGTGCATAGTTCAATGTTACCTCACTGAGTGCAGACACCGATGCCTTGTCAGAATCCATGTTGGCAGCAATCAGCTGACTTTTCATTCTAAAGATCTGTTCTTGAAGATCATTTATCTGAAGATCTTTCTCTTGCATTATTTCCTGGTATTGAGATTACAGATGATGTTGTGAGCTTATTTAATGTTTAGCTTATCAAGGGTAACTATAAATGAAACCCCTGATCTTTACATGATGGTTTTAATG
Source organism: Radix auricularia (assembly GCA_002072015.1). NCBI lineage: Eukaryota > Metazoa > Mollusca > Gastropoda > Lymnaeidae > Radix > Radix auricularia. The sequence continues at coordinate 138,447 of MUZC01004424.1, read as the reverse complement.
AATATTTCTAACTGAAACAAGACACTGAATTTCATGGGCCCTTTACATCATAGCTTTCAAATCTTTACTGATAATATGTAATATGTTCACTGCAATACAGGAACTAAATTTGATCATCTGTCATTTTTATTGATGATAAAAATTAAACAAATCACTGCCTTATATTGATATTTTAATGTCATATTTTATTGAACAATCTGCGATAAATCAATATTTTAATGTCATATTTTATTAAACAATCTCCGATAAATCAATATTTTAACATCATATTTTATAGAAAAAACTCCGTTCTCCTACCTGCCACTCATCCACCTTCTGGTTGACTGCCACCATGATGGCATCGTCTGCCTCCCCTTTAGACTGGACTTGTTCTGTCAGGTCCTGGACTTGGTTCTTGAGGATTTCATTCTCTTCTCTAAGGGCATCAGTAACTGCATCACTTTGTTGGAGGACATTCTTCAAACAACAATGTTTAAGTTTAAGGGAACAGTTGGAGGACATTCTTCAAACAACAATGTTTAAGTTTAAGGGAACAGTTTATACAAGTTTCACATTTTTTCATCAATTCCTTTAAGTCTTGAGCTGATTTAATGATCACTATTTTAGCCATGTGTGAATGTTATACATTTACGCTCATTATGAGTATAAAACATTTGAAAATAATCTTTGACTGTTTTTAAAACTATAAACAGAAAAGTATTCCTTAATTTTTTAAAATAAAATTGTTTTAGTTGAGAGAAAATCCTCCCATTTACTTGTAATGGCTTAAGATTAAATTTGGACAAAACAGGCTGAGTTCTGAATAAAGCTGAGTTCTGAATAAACTGAGTTCTGAATAAAGCTGAGTTCTGAATAAAGCTGAGTTCTGAATAAGCTGAGTTCTGAATAAGCTGAGTTTTTAAATAAAGCTGAGTTCTGAATAAGCTGAGTTTTTAAATAAAGTTGAGTTCTGAATAAACCAAGTTCTGAATAAAGCTGAGTTCTGAATAAAGTCACACCTTAAGTTTCAGGTAATCCTCTGATGTGCGGTCCATCTGTGATATGGCTTCCTCCAAGTTTTTCTGCAGGTCTTCACATCTTTTCACCAGCAGGTCATTGGCATCTGTGACATTCTGTCAAGTTTCACACAAACAAAAGTGCTTTAAAACAAACTGTCTGGTGATTATTCATGCAGTTGTAATAAATCTTTTCAAATAAACACGTTTGACACATGTAACAATCAATAAAAACTAAAACACTTACGGATCGTAATATGAATTGAATGCTTTAGCTACATCAATAACATTTCTTTAACTTTTTATGTAACAGCCAACCTGCAGTTCTTCCATTGTCTCCGCCAGTTCTCTGTTCTTTTTGGCCAGCTTTTCTTTAAACTCTGCATCTTCACCTCGCCTAGAGACGATGCTGTCTCTCTGTGTCTGCATCTGCATTTTGTAGTCACTGATGTCTTGGCGCATTTGATCATTCTAACAAGAAAATAACAAAAGATATATAATTACAAACAAAAATAACAAAAGATATATAATTACAAACAAAAATAACAAAAGATATAAAATTACAAACAAAAATAACAAACATGAAAAATACCCTGAACTGAGAATGGAATCATAACGTTATCCACACAAAGAATTGATGCATAATAATTATAAGAGTGTTACCCCGGCCATGGGCTGGACATAACATTAGGGAACAAATATACATTAAACAAAAACATAAATAACTTAACAAAACATGAGTGATCTTAATAAAGCAGTTCATTTGTAAGATGTGTATGTTTACATTGCGTTTATTATATGTATTATAACTGTTTACCTCTTCTCTTGTCTCCTTCAGCTCCTTCTCCAGTTGGTTGATTCTCTCACTGTACTGTAAACAGATTAACATGAGCAAACAATTATTATAAATAGTATAACTGTTTTTCCTATAAATTTAACTTAAAGGAATGCCTCTGTTTTTAAATAAATTTCATCATGGGGTGGGGGTGGGAGGTTGATGTCTCAGTGCAAGTATTTCACTTACCTTTTCTGCAGCTCTTTTTTCCCCATTGAGATCTCTGTTCAGATCCTTGACTTCCTGTTTTAGCTGATCGTTGTTTTCCTCCAGCTCTCGCAGCTGATCTCTTAAATATCTTGTGTCTCTTGAGCCACCACTCTCTGGTCCATATTTCTGGAAGTGCAAAATACAAAATGAATTAGCAAAAATTGCCTTAATTTTTTAGCAGCACATCAAATACATTGAGAACCACTAAGTTAAGATTCATAAGTTAAGCAAAATGCATACCTGAAGTTCTTCCTTCTGTTTTTCAACTTTCTCAATTTCTTTTTTCAATTCTTGCTCTGAAAAGAAAACATAATTCAATTTTTAAATTGAAAATTTCAAGTCATTTATGTTTTTAAAATGAACAATTTCATATGAATAGTTTACACATGTATATTAAAAAATGACATTAGTATGGTTTTTGGATAACTGCTAACTTACCAACAGGAAGTAGACAAAAAATAAATAATAATACATAATACTTTCTAGGAATCGTCTGGTCATGAGCTAAATACACTTGTTAATATTTTGTTAATTAAAGAGCGAAAAATGGAACATGGCTTCCATAAATTTCATGGCAGTAAGAATTACCTTTCTTCAAGGCTTTCTTTGCCTCCAGTTCAGCTTCATTCATTGCATCTTCCAGCAATTGGTTTCTGTTGACCATGACAGCTTGACAAACTTCAAACAACTTTTTAAGCTTAGCACCGTCAAAGTCATCTCCAGCCTTAGCCTAAAAAATGTGAAACAAAGACAAAGAATTCTTTAAGTGTAACTTCTAAAAAAATAATAATTTAAGCCAATATTTCCAATAGAAAAAAAAAGAACAAAAAGCTACCTTTAAAATCCCAAGTACTTACATCTTTGAGCTTTTCAAACAGCTCATCCGCTTGTTCTTCTGATAAAGAGTTCACAGAAACACCCTCAATGGCTGACCAACTGAGGGGGGCCATTTTGTCACCGTCCCCTTAAGAGCTAAAATATTTTTAAAAATGTTTAGTACATAATAACAAGTTTTAAAGGCATTTAAATAATTTATCCTAACCTCCCAGAGCTTTGTGCATAAATAACAAAAATGCTGTAAAAAAATTGAATGTTGGATTGATGACTGTAAACTATTCAATCAGTTATCTCTTTTCAGCATGCAAGCAACTGTTTTATCAATTATGATGTCTACATTGGCTATGAATCCTATTATGTACAAAGTAACATCAATATTATTAGTCCATATTCAAGTTAAAGTTTTAGCAGAAGTAACTTACTTACTTCAAAGTCAAAAGTAACAACCAAGAGGTACATTAAAAAAAATTAAGAAACTGCCAACTTATCCATGGTAAAAGACAAACAATAGTTAATAATAATACATAATACTTTGTAACATCTAACTCCATGATTACCCTTTTAATTAGGCTCGTCAGTAAAAGACTAGGACTTATACTAATTATGAAGTGTCTACTGCTACGACAAAGGAACGACTGACACCTGGGGGGATGTGGCTGGTGCTATGACATATCGTAACGCCAGCAACATCCCCCCCGATTGTCTGCTGTTACGACAATGTCGTAAACAATTTGTTACATTTCAATTATGCTAATACTAATACTTGAATACTAAACTATAGTTCTCATAATAAAATATCATGATTTCTAAGGAAGCCTATTAATGAATTTTAAAGATTAAAAAAAAATTTAGATTCATCCATTAAATGAAAAACACTTATAAATTTAAAAAATTGAATTTGCTCAACAGCTACGCTAGACGAATTGATAGTCGGGTTAGTTTGTAAGAGATATGACAATATTGATAGCAGAATCAAGTCCTGCTGCCGTCAAGTTTTAACAAAAAATATTTCATTTATTATTTTAAAAAAAAAATCACAACTAGTGTGCTGATAATTTTTGTTATTATTCTGAAAAGCAGATTGCGTTGATTGAATCTTAGGGGTCTACCAATATTCATTTTTGCCAAAACAAAGTTTTTGATACTTATAATTATACTGATATATTTACAAGTTCTAGATGACATATGAATAATTATGACTCACAAAAAACTTCGGCTTTGACTTACAATAATAATTGTTAATTTAAACCAATAGTTAAATAAAATTTTGCACACAGCCAACCTTTATGAATGAAACAACGAGAACAAAGCAAAACTAATACGCCAATAGTAATAGTCATAGAGTCAAAATGAAGTTGAAGGATGAATGGAATGGTTTCCAGTGACAAGTCTGCACACTGTAAAAACCCATTTTATTATTCCACATGAAACAAATTATTTTACATTCTTGTGATTGTGCGCAAATCGTTTCTTGAGGATTTTCATTTACGGCTTTACTTTACGGTATGCTAAATTTTAATACTCTGCATCGGCATCACTTACACAAGTATAGTATAGTATAGTATAGTATAGTATAGCAAAATCGGTCGACATATTTATAATCGGTAGACCAATATTAAATTTAAATCTATTTAAATAATTTATTTAAATTAATTTAGATTTTAGAATTAATACACACAAATAAGCCCGGATCTATTAATGTCGTATTATAATATAAATGCATATACAATATAAAGAAGAGTTAGTTAAGATATTATTGCGACTTAATTCTTTCCAAGTGGTTACTGCAAAGAGTGGCGTATGTCAGTATGTCGTAACGCTAGCAACATCCCGCCGGATCGTCTACTGTTACGACATGTCGTAGCACTTGTTTCCTGACTAGCGCTATGACATGTCGAAAAAATGCTAGCAACATCAGGCCGGGTCGTCTGCTGCTACGACAAAATTGTCATAGCGCTAGCCACATCCTACTAATTAATACTAATTACTAATACTAATTTCTCAATAAATTTTAACAAAAAGCTAGGTAAATCTCATAAACACAGACCACAGTAATTAAAAATTTCCAAAAGCTTTATTAATTCATAAATAGCAATATAAAACTGGGTTTCTCTTGTTATTATAATTATTTATTTGACAAACTTTCACAATCAGTATCAGTGTCAATCACAAGTCCTGTCCTGACTTGAATATTGAAGATGGTCTTGGCATTTGAGTAAAGTAATAAGGCTTCAATAAGAACATTTTATGCAAATGAAGAAAATAAATTAATTCGTTATTTTTCCATTCAATAATTAAATTCTTTAGATGTTTATTACTTCTTACATCGTGTTTGTTTTTGTATTCAAGTCGCAGAGTTTTATTAGGAAACGTCCGCCATGATAACTAAGGTATTCAAAATGATTAGGATGTTTTAGCCACAAAAGAGCTCTTGTTAAAAAGTACGCTGTAAACATTAGAAACGAAATTAATAATTTTGAAATATAATACATTGTACTTCAAAATGTATTTGTTTCTTTCTGGTCTTTATTTTATCGCCATTGCTTCTATCTTATCTTCTTATATGTTACAGACGCTCATTCTGTACAGAAGATTATTGCGTCCTACGTATTTCTATGGTTTGTGTTTAGTCCTGTATTCTTACTAGAGTTTTAAATGATGATAAAGTGTTGGCTTTCCTGGTTTCTTCAGGCAACCCATTCCACGCCCGAATACCGGACGGAAAGAAAGAAAACTTGTATGTGTTTGTTCTTGCATATGGAATAAGAAAGGTGTTTTTATCAAAGACAAAATTAAATTATAATTGTGGCGTTTTAAAAATATAAAATATGACATTTAAAATCTTTTAAGTAACGAGATGCTTATTTGTATAGCGTACCCTTATTGGGACCTACACATAAAAGGGAAGACTTTTTTCTTTATTTGTATCATCGTTTAAACTTTGCAATAATGGCCGGATTGTTAAAACAAAGAGACAAATAGTTACTCAATTGAGGATGAGCCATTGTGAAATTATAAAATTATGGACAATTTTTTAGAAAGTCCGTTGATCATCTTTGTTAAAGAGCGGTTCAGAATATACCTTTAGAGGAGAAAAAATAATCGCCCGCTAAGGGACTTGAACCCTTGACCCTCAGATTAAAAGTCTGATGCTCTACCGACTGAGCTATTTCTCTATGAAAAAATAAATAAAATAGGATAGTGATGGAGACAGACGTCCGGAGGCATCTGGGTTGTAATCTGAAGTTTATGTATTAATTTTTTGTCTACTAGTTATAGAACTTTAAATAATTAATCCTAGAAAAAATAGAAGACAGCAGCACTTAATACAATGGAAGACTCACTAGAGTATATCCTTTCATCCAGAAAAGTGTCAACTGCTAAGAGTAACAAAGAAAAAGAAACAAATAAATTCAAAATATTTCATTCATGGAAAGAACCCAAGCTAACGATGCAAAATTCTTAGCAGTCATAATAAATGAGAAACTATCATGGAATCCCCATGTCAATGAAGTTATTAAAAAATCAAACAAAACCTTGGGTTTTATAAAAAGAAACTTTAACAAATGTAATAAAGATATAAAACTTAAATTCTACCTCACCCAGGTGAGACCTATATTACTAGAATAGCCTATGCATGTTCTGTTTGGGACCCATACCCATCCATCAAAGAAAATATGGATAAACTAGAACAAATTCATAAAAAGACCAGCCAGATTCATTACTGGAGAATATTCAAAACTCACAAGAGTAACACATTTACTTTAATAATTTAATGACAATCTGATAATTTTCTTCAAGATCTAAATGTTAGTGAGACTGCAATAGGCTATAGCCTATACTATAGGCTCAATGAATAACATCTAAACACGGTATGTGTGAGTCTGACAGGACGTGGACGTGACGTAACAAAACACCGAACGTTTTGGTAAAGAGCCTTCTTCTTCAACGAACAAATGGTACACAAATAAAATTAATAAAAAAAAAAAAAAAAAAAAAAAATTTAGCTGCGGTGAGATCCAAAGAGAAAAATGCAGCCAAGTTTTCAGTATTGTATTTCTTTATATTCTTTTTATTCCCCTGGCCCCGACTCTTTGTGACGTAGCCTGTGTAATTGTACATCTCCGAGCCAAACCAAAATGTTCTGCCCAAACATATTCCCCTGACCACATCTAAAGCTTATGATTGACTTATTTTAAGACACAGCGAAAGGTTGCTGTTTTCTCGTCCATAAAACTTTGTCTTTAATAGAGTCTAGAGTAAATATGATGTTTGATCTGACAGGAAAACGCAAACGCACGAAGTCATATAATTTATAATACAATGAATCTACCACACATGAATTACCCCGAACAAGTGAGTCACGTGTGATATTAAAATATGCCACAAAGAGAGAGTCAAATAGTGTCCATAAGTAAAACGCAACATTTAGGGAAACAAATATTTATCATAACACAAATTTAATTGCAACGTGTACATCAAAAATTCATTATTTTCCGTGTTTATATCCTAAAATCCGGACAGAACCTATTTATCCACCAAGAGAGCGCCCGGTTAGCTCAGTCGGTAGAGCATCAGACTTTTAATCTGAGGGTCAAGGGTTCAAGTCCCTTATCGGGCGATTATTTTTTCTCCTCTAAAGGTATATTCTGAACCGCTCTTTAACAAAGATGATCAACGGACTTTCTAAAAAATTGTCCATAATTTTATAATTTCACAATGGCTCATCCTTAATTGAGTAACTATTTGTCTCTTTGTTTTAACAATCCGGCCATTATTGCAAAGTTTAAACGATGATACAAATAAAGAAAAAAGTCTTCCCTTCTATGTGTAGGTCCCAATAAGGGTACGCTATACAAATAAGTATCTCGTTACTTAAAAGATTTTAAATGTCATATTTTATATTTTTAAAACGCCACAATTATAATTTAATTTTGTCTTTGATAAAGGCCAAGACGTAAATTCATCTCCCATACATTAGATAATTATCCACGCCATTTTAGACTCCCATCTACTTGTCCAGTTACAACATGCACGTTTTAATCTATGAATGTTTGGTAAACGTCTAGTACTCCGACCGCATCGCCATTACCGGCGGCCATCTTGTTGCTATGGCACGTGACCGGCCCGGAAAAGTAGTGCGAGCCCCGTGAATTTTCCGAAAATTCTAAAGCTATACCTAACCCAAACCCTAAAATTAAAATAGATACTATCCTTCTTAGCAACGGGAAGAGACGCGACGCTGCGGTCAGAGTAATAGACATTAGCCGAATGTTTTATCATTATTTTGTCAAGACTAATTTTAAATAAGATTCGTCATATTCAACTGTGCCTAATTTGAGCGCCTTGATGTGACTAGTTCTCTGGGCCATGCAGATAATTGGAGCTTTCAGCGCGTTAACAGCCACTCGTCAATAATAAATGAAGACATTACTTAGTCTGCAATTAGCAATCATCATTGATTCTGTGCCTATGCGGGGTAGGTAACTCAAGGTGAAAATTCGACCTGTATTGAATAGTTCCCACCTCCTTGGTTCCCACCCTGCCCTTGTTGAATGTCGTCAGCTGTGATCTTTAAAAAAAAACAAAAAAAAAAACAAAAAAACCGGAAGTGTCTTGCCGATCGAATTATGGATTACTACAACCATCCACCATTAGAATCTAAATAGAATAAAAAATTAACAGATTTTTTTCATTTTTTTTTCAAAATTGATAAATAACCCCAATCACTAACTATGTCATTATTGACATTTGGCCTGTTTGATGGTGAACCAAAATATCCTAATAAATTTGCATTTATCTTTAAAGAAAAAACCCATTAAAGTCTTCGAGGTGGTCTGAGTTTAAAAAAAAAAAAGTTCTATTTAGGTAAAGAGGCTGATTCTTTTTAACCTTATAGGTTACAAAAGCGATTAAAAAAAAAACCTTTCCCTTTCAGGAGGGAGACGGGTCTTAAAGAAATAGGCTACTTGTTAGAAGTAACTTTCTTGTTATGAAAGAACACATTACAACAAAATGTTGCTACCGTAACTGATGCAATACTTCTCCATATGTATTTAAATTTTTTAAAAAATTGTTAGTCTATACCCTTGAGAAATTTAATATGAAAGATGGTTTCACTTTCGCAAGTCACAACTTGATTTATGTAATTCTTTGCAAGTCATGCAAATAAAATCGTTGGCGAGCGTGCTCGTCGGCTGAGAGATCGGCTTAGAGACTACGTCGACATTATAAATAAACAGGCGCACAGTATAGACTAGCATGTATTTTATAATGCAAATAATTTAATTTGAATACTTGTGGTTACTTATTTGTACCGATGAAGGCAGTAGCCCAAACGTCTAATTGTTTATTAGTCTATTAAATGTTTTAATTATTGCTTTCATCACACAATTCGTTTGAGTATCTTGTGTTCCAACCTGTTGATATACTGTTCCATTTACACACCATTCTAATCATGCTCGCACTCAGCTGGATTACCGATGGTCATCATCATCATCATCATAAGTGGCGCTATAGCCCATGTAGGGCCCTGGCCTGCCCCACCACATCCTTCCATTCAGATCGATCAATGGCTTTCCTTCTCCATGCTCGAACCCCCAGCTGGCGTAGGTCCATTTCCACATCATCGATCGACCTCAGTCTTGGGCGACTAGGGGTGTATATTACTTTCTTTGTTCCCTTTGAGAGGTCTTTGCTTCTTAGAAGTTTTTGTAAGCTGAAGTAGGAGCGGTTGCTTGCTGTTAACCTTTCTTTTACCTCCGAAATTATCTCATTGTGTTCGTTTATAGTTGCCCCTAGATATTTGAAATTATTAACTCTCTCAAATTCGGTTTGTTTATAATGATGTTATCATCAGTATGGGTGTTTCGTGGCATAATCATGTATTTCGTCTTTGGTTTACCGATGGTCACGGGTTTGGAGTCCCGTGTAGGCAGGGATTAGCTACCGGGGCCAAAGGTGTCCCTGAGTCCACCCAGCTCCGAATGGGTCCCTAAGTCTAGTAAGGGAAACAGAAGTCACCGAGTGATGCGAGGAGCCCTATAACCGTGGCCTGTGAACGCTGTGTGTCCGGCATGGTCCGTGGACGCAATAATTTTTGCATAGGAGCTTTTGTATAGATAAGACAAGTTAAGCAAATATTGCCATACCATAACCATACCATACAACACAGTCACTGTTACAGTTAATATTTCTATACCATGGAACTGCTACAGTAAATACTACCATCCTAACGATGTTACTGTTATATATACCTTACAAACGATGGTACTGTTATATTTACCATACTAACGATGGTACTATTACATATACCAAACTAACGATGGTACTGTTATGTACCAAACTAACGATGCTACTGTTGCATATACCACAAAAACAAGGTTACTGTTACATATACTATACAAACCATGGTACTTAACATGTATAATACTTGGCATAAAGTGTCAGGACAAAACTCCAGACACAGTGGTACTAACCAAAGCAGACAACCCCAGAATCTTCACCCTCCTGATGCAGTCACAGTCACAGCTTTGCTGGGCAGGGCACCTAGCCCGAATGCCAAATGAGAGACCACCAAAGAGACTCTTTTATGGCGAGCTCCAGCATGGCAAGCGGTCCCATGGTGGACTAAAGAAACGCTTTAAAGACACATTGAAAGCCTCTCTGAAAGCGTTTGCAATAAACCCAGACACGTAGGAAGAAGCTGCAATAGACCGGTCCACCTGGCGCCAATCCACCCATGAAGGTGCCAGGACATGCGAGGCATACTGGATCAACGCCGCAGAAAAGAAAAGGCAAGCCCGAAAGACCCGCGCTGACAACCCTCCAGGAGACAACCCACTCGTCCCATGTCCTTTCTGTTCCCGAACCTTCCGTGCCAGGATCGGTCTCGTCAGCCATCTGCGCACACATAGGCAAAACCAGTCACAGCAACCCTCGGATGACTAGAGTGGTCCTCGTCGACTCGGCGGACGAACAACACTAACGATGGTACTGTTACATGTACCAAACTAATGATGGTACTGTTACATGTACCAAACTAATGAGGGTACTGTTACATGTACCAAACTAATGATGGTACTGTTACATGTACCAAACTAACGATGGTACTGTTACATGTACCAAACTAATGAGGGTACTGTTACATGTACCAAACTAACGATGGTACTGTTACATGTACCAAACTATTGATGGTACTGTTATATGTACCAAACTAATGATGGTACTGTTACATGTACCAAACTAATGATGGTACTGTTACATGTACCAAACTAATGATGGTACTATTACATGTACCAAACTAATGATGGTACTGTTACATGTACCAAACTAATGATGGTACTGTTACATGTACCAAACTAATGATGGCACTGTTACATGTATAATACTAACGATGCTTTCTATAGATTTCCAATCGCGTGCTGTCATCATCTCATGGATCAATTTTGTGGCCCTGATGTTTCTATTTTAGTCTTGAAAATTTAAGTGGTTTATAGTCTCTACGGGACATTCTTGTAAGATCACAGTCTTAAAACGTATAGAAAATGTTTGGACGATTCTCAGTTGATGTCACTAGTTATAGTGTGTGTGTGTGTGTGTGTGTGTGTGTGTGTGTGTGTGTGCGTGTGTGTGTGTGTGTGATTTGCTGTTGGAGGAGGTTTTCAGAGGAGTTTCTCGGCCCTGGACTTTTGTGTCAGACTGAAGACTTGAGTCGCAGACCTTGACGTCATTTCCTGACCCATAAGACAGGGTTCTCATAGTCCACGATTTAACAATTTGTTGACGGTCTGATTGATGAATGGGTGTCAGATGTGTGACTGTCAGATGTTTGACTGACAGATGTGTGACTGTCAGATGTGTGACTGTCAGATGTTTGACTGTCAGATGTGTGACTGTCAGATGTTTGACTGTCAGATGTATGACTGTCAGATGGATGTGTGACTGTCAGATGTTTGACTGTCAGATGTGTGACTGTCAGATGTGTGACTGTCAGATGTGTAACTGTCAGATGTGTGACTGTCAGATGTGTGACTGTCAGATGTGTGACTGTCAGATGTATGACTGTCAGATTGATGTGGGACTGTCAGATGTGTGACTGTCAGATGTGTGACTGTCAGATGAGTGACTGTCAGATGTGTGACTGTCAGATGTGTGACTGTCAGGTGTGTAACTGTCAGATGTGTGACTGTCAGATGTGTGACTGTCAGATGAATGTGTATATGTGCAATTTTTAAAAGTTTTCAAATTTTCGAAAATTTGTATTTGTTATCGTACTTTTCAAAAATTTTCGAGGGCTGTTTTACAATGTTGGTATCGCAGATTCATAGAAGCGCATGCCAAGGAACGTTCTGCTGTCTCCATGCACACCAAGGGACTTCAGTCTGTGTCCATCCACACATTAACAAAACGTGGGTAAATTACTAGCGCAATGCGGTTACACGGCATTCGCTTCGTGTAAAAACTGTAATGTTCTTTAAATTATAAATATATCCAGTTTTAAAGAAATATCATGAGTATTACTTCTTAAAGGATCTAGCATCAGAAAGTGTTCTGTCGAAATAACAAATTATATACAACTCATTTTCGACAAGCTGTTTTGATTTTATTACATCTATATTATACAACAGGAATAAAAATTCCGATAAAGACTGATGCGATTCAAAGTGTTCCTTTAAAACAAGTAAACCACAAATTTACTTTCATTTAAGCATCAATAGTCACATAATTTTTATTAAAAATTAAAAAAACCATCCTATTCATTTGACTAAGTTCAGGCTTAATAGCCTGGGAATAAAACTAATGATTTAATGAGCTTTTCCCATGAAAAATGTAATCCTGAGAACATGTATTTAAGAGGTAACGTAAAAGTAATACAGCTGTAGACTATAGAAATTATTTGAAACATAGAGATTATCTTTTTATCCCAAGTGGTTAAAAACTTATGAATTTTTTCTAAGACCCCATAATCACCTTTTTTTTTTTACTATGACTATGATGTTTTCCTTCACGTTTTGTGCCCCATTAGTGCATTTAAAAAAATGCTCATAGCTTAAGTATTCAATTAAAAAAATAGATATTTTAAAGAGATATATTTCAATATAAATAGTTCAATATAATGTCAATGAATTAAAATTTTGTTATTGTTAATTAAGTAAAAACAATATATAATTTTTATATAATTTTCCTTTAAAAAAAAACATTAACAGTTTTTAAAGTTTACACTCCAAAAATCTCTTTAAAAAAATATTAAGAAAATTGTACGTAAAAAACAACAAACTATTATTAATAATTAATTATTGATTAATAATCGAAAAAAAAATTAAAACCATTTTTTTTAAAGTTTCGCTATTTTATCATTTAAAATAATTTTAATCGATAAAACTATACGCATTAATTAAGAAATTAATCGCTAATTTCCTCAGCCCTAATATATATATATATTGTATGTGTGTATATATTCAGTTACAATTGTAGTGGAGGCAGAGCCGTCTTTACACCATTTTGGGCCCCAGGCAAAAAAACAGTGTTAGGCCACTGGGCAAAAAAAAAAGAGTGCCCCCCCCCCCTCGCAGAAATGAAAAATATATACACATAATATGTATAAATAAACATATTCCCATGGGGCCCCTATGATTTTGGGCCCTTGGTTAAATGCCCTGAATCAGAGGCGTCACTAGGGTTGGTGTCACCCGGGGCGGTAGCTCATGGTGTCACCCCCTCACGACTTAACCTATAGAACTCCTCGGGGTTTTCCAGTACAAAATAACGGGAATATAGAGATTTTTACTTTATGATTTCACCCCCCCCCCCGATGGTGTCACCCGGGGCGGCCCGCCCCAACCGCACCCCAAGCGATGCCACTGCCCTGAGTGGAGGGGTTGTGAATGGGATCAGTTGAGTTAGCTGACCTTGACCTTGCCGTCCAGTACAATTCGGCAACTACACCCTGCTAGTAACAAGGGAGACAAGCTAATGAGTTTCACTGACAGATGGCGCTATCACAGACGTGAGCAATTAGTCGATCACATGTCGGTGCTACTGCACGAGGTTACCCCGCCTTAACTGACCCCCTTTTGGAAGGGAAGGGGGGGGCAATGTATCCTAAGCTTGACATTGACAGCTGTCGGTCATAAAAAAGAGGATTGATTCGTAAACGTCACATTTTTGAACCGGTGTAACAGGCCAGATTAAACCCCTGACCAGAATATACCCGGTGTAACAGGCCAGATTAAACCCCTGACCAGAATATACCCGGTGTAACAGGCCAGATTAAACCCCTAACCAAAATATACCCGGTGTAACAGGATAGATTAAACCCCTGACCAGAATATACCCGGTGTAACAGGCCAGATTAAACCCCTGACCATAATATACCCGGTGTAACAGGCCAGATTAAACCCCTGACCAGAATATACCCGGTGTAACAGGCCAGATTAAACCCCTGACCAGAATATACCCGGTGTAACAGGCCAGATTAAACCCCTGACCAGAATATACCCGGTGTAACAGGCCAGATTAAACCCCTGACCAGAATATACCCGGTGTAATAGGCCAGATTAAACCCCTGACCAGAATATACCCGGTGTAACAGGCCAGATTAAACCCCTGACCAGAATATACCCGGGT
>MUZC01004424.1:24229-37232 GCA_002072015.1 Radix auricularia | reverse complement strand
TATATATATATAACATGAAATGGAAATAATATTCCGTTATCATTGTGTAAGTGGATGGCGGAATAAATACAATGATAATATTGGTTACACCAATATAATTCAATCCATCTGCCTGATGGTTATTTAATACATTTTATAACATAAGACTGAAATGATAATTCATTACCATCTTGTGAGTGGATGGTAGAATAAATACAATAATATTATCGGTTACACCAATATAATTCGATCCATCTGCCTGATGGTTATTTAATATATTTTATAAATTAAGACTGAAATGATAATTCATTACCATCTCGTAAGTGGATAGTGAAATAAATACAATAATAGTTATATTAACATTAACAATGTTATTGGCTACACCAATAAAATTCGATCCATCTAACTGATGGTTCGCGTGTTATCACAGTTAGTTATTAAAGGAGAAATACAATGCCGCACGCGGCCGCGCATGGCGTAACGGGTTCAACATGTCTCTACAATTTCAATATGACATTGCAGGAAGATTAATATTTAAATATCGGCGTGAAATATGCTTACAAATACCAGGGGATTAAGTTAGAGTTTCAACTTACATAGATTGTGGCTAACGGGTAATGGTGCGGGCTTTCTCACGTCAAGGATGGCTATAGATTCAGTTCAATGGCTTGAACGCTCATTCGATACAGCTCACTGTGATTACTTGGGCGGAAAAAAGGAAGAATCTTACCGGTGCATCAATTTTATACATGTGTGGATAGCCTCGCTATCGGGCAACCTTGTAGTACACTGCATATTTAATTAGTGACCTTTGATCCATCAAGTGTTTCGTGAGTGGCTCCCCTTTTGTTTTGTTGTCATTCTCGTGCAAATTATAAAGGGTTAATAAATTTCACCACACTAAGAATAATCACATTTTGTCCGTCCCGTTGATGACTGGACGCGTTTCAAAGACAGCAGACTTCAGTCAACACCTGAAGCAATGTAACACCACACTTCCCATCTTAAATACTGCAACCGAACCATGTTTAGAGATCTTCCATAAGATCGTGAAACGGAACAAGTCTTTTTCTGACAGTGAGTTTATTAAGAAATGCTTGACAGATGCAGCAAAGATCATGTGTCTAGAACTGATAACATAATTTGACACAATTTCTTATTCAGGCGTTTTGAAAAAATAAAGGATGCAAGCAAAGCCTTTTATAATATTCTCGCATTGGTTTAAAGTACCAATGTATAGTAAAATACAAATTGTTGGTATGTATACGGGGGGATGAATCTTCGTCTTGAACCAGTCAAAGAAACAACTAGAGGCCAGGATTTATTCAATGCTGCTGAGAACTGGGTTGAAACAACTGGGTTAGCGTGGAACAAGATGGTGAGTGTAAAATAATACTAACCGATGGAGCGAGTGCTTTAACTGGAGCAAGTAGTATGAACAATAAAATTAAAGAATACTAACCTGACTATACAGTCTTGAATGTCAAACTTCAGGGTTATAGCTTGTCTGCATATGAAATTTAATGTGTATGTTACATCATTTGAAACGAAACTCTCCAATTTTTCAATTCAAGCTGGGAAAACAGGTTTTGCCATTCGCCATATCTGAAATAGAACACGGATTCTGGGAAAATGGCTGAAGAACTATTTGGCTCAGTTGGATGCCTTTGCTATGGAATTTGAAATGAGGTTTCAAAAATAGAAGAACTTGGAACCACTCTTCAATGTCCTCAGTTCACAATTTAGTGCAGAAGCTGATTAAGCCCCAGAGGATATACTGTTAGAAATGTTTAACCTAGACGCAAATTATGACCCGAAGGAGAAGTTTAAGTTAGTTTTTATGTTACAGTTTTTTGTTGTTGTGTTTTTTGTTTGTTTGTGTGCGGGTGTGTGTGTGTGGGGGGGGGGTTTGGGCTATAGCTAAGTTCAAAACAACCAGAACCACCCAATCAGTTAATACCTTTACCCGCTGATTATTTTTTAATAGTAAATGTTTAAAATGTAATATTTTATTATGTAAATTTATCTTTCCAAACACATTTTCACAAGATTGACAAACGTGTAAACTAAATTTACACTAAATACACAACTATTGAATATCCAAGTTTTTAAGTAATAAACATTTAACATTTAAATGCTACATGTTTTTGTAAGAAGAAAAAAATACTTTAAGCGTGAGTTTTGATGTTGAAATTTTGTATAAAATAATTTATTTGAAGAAATTAAGCCGAAACTTGACTGATTTCTGAAAGGATAAATTTTTTCGTTTTCCCCCCCCCCCCCAAAAAAAAAAAATAACAAACGACAATAGCTGAAAACAAATAAGTAAAAAGATTTTTAAAAATATATAATTTATTATTAATAATTAAGTCTGGTATGACTAAAATTTGTGTTTACTTTCGATATGTTCAGTTTTTTTTCAATACTGAACATTTACTAAATAAGACCATAAATGTCGATTTAGATCTTGGATGTGTATGAAATTCTAACTATCCAAAAGCAAGGACCAAAGCAACTAGATTGGCGAAACAACCTAAAACAATATATTTCTATTAACTTTAGTCATCTGGTACGACTTCTCGTGTCAATGAATATAATCAGAAAATTGATACAATCGCAAGACATGCAATTTTTCATTACACTGAAATGTATAAATATTTCAACCAAGTTCATGAAAAATACAAAGAAAATGGGTTTGTGTCCGCTCATATTTAGGCCCGAGAATCGGCTCAAGAATTAGAGATATAACTAGATGAAATCATATTTCCAGCTGCCAAAAGCTTGAGACGACGAAAAGTGCACAAACAATTCGACTATGAAAGAATACATAAATCATCGACAGATTCAAAAGAAAAATATCTCGCGGAATTTTAAATGTTTTGTTAGACAAGAAGTTATGTCATTGACTGAACGTTTGAGCAAATGCAACGTCACTTTGGTCTTTTTGGATTTCTGCACAATATCAAACTAAATTGCAGAACTCGACAAACCAATTTGATGTTATGTTGCATGCATTTGAATATTGCGCTCACAGATGCATCTGGCTCAGATATTGATCCGATGGATTTATGCAAATTTTAATATTTTCCATTTGTTCTCCAACTAATTTTTGTCTTCTCTTGATTCTTTAAGTGTTATTTATAATCATGGTTTGAATACTGCTGTTCTAAATGTCACTATAGCCCTTCGTATAACACTGACCATTCCGATTGCTGTTGCAACGGGGAAAGAAGGTTTTCCAAGTTGAAATTAATTTTTAAAAATAAAGAAATAAATATATAAATACTTGAAAACAACTATGACGCAAGAATGCCTGAACTCTGAACAGTCTGGCAATGATATCTATCGAACGAGAAATCGTCCAGTCTCAAAAACGAAAATTTGATAATTTTTTTTAAAGGTTTCTGAAATTTGCACCAATAAATTTTTAGTTATTGTTGATTTAGAAATGAATACAGAATACAGGTAGTTTAAATTGTGTTATTTTATTCTTTTCGTATTTATTATTTATTTTTCATTACATTTAGGGCCACTAAATTCACTAAAGCCGGCCCTGCTCAGGGACGCCTAGGCACCGGGAACTAATCCTTGGCTTAACATGGATCCAAACCCATGACCATTGGTACGCCAGTCGAGCGCGCTGACTGCAATTTGAATTATTTCAATGCGAATCATAAATCGTTACCTGGTTCCACATCTCAAGAATAGTTTTAAAAAATAACTGGACATCATATAAATGAGAAGATGAACCTGGCATGCTGCTACCAATTTAGTAGACATTGACTGTATTCCTGGCATGCTGCTACCAATTTAGTAGACAGTGGCCCTATTCCTGGCATGCTGCTACCAATTTAGTAGACAGTGGCCCTATTCCTGGCATGCTGCTACCAAATTAGTAGACAGTGGCCCTATTCCTGGCATGCTGCTACCAATTTAGTAGACAGTGGCCCTATTCCTGGCATGCTGCCACCAATTTAGTAGACATTGGCCCTATTTAGTCAGCAGTAATCTTAAGTAACCGTGATTAACTGTGTGAATTATTTTTGCTGTTAATAAAATTAGTTACCGCACTGAATCTACTTTCCATTAAATATGATAAAGGAAATAAAATTTTAAAAAATTAAATTACAAACATACTTCGGGATCTCCTTTAGCAGCGAGAGTTGTTGGTCGCTGTTTTATTCAATTAATCGTTTGTGGTTAGTTTTTGGAATCCTTTTGTAAATATTTATCAAATAATAATTATTTACAAATTTGTTCTTCTTTTGTGTACCGCTCGTATGACACAAGTTCCAGGCAAAGTTCAATCCTCAAGATGAATAGAAAACAAAAATGTTTTAATACCTAAACAATGAATATTAAACACCTTGAGCCTTTCCATACATTTTTGGGCGCTGTATATTGATAGAACAACAATTTTTTCTTGATGATATCAGGTGCTAAATCACTTGGTCTATAGCCGGTATAATTTTTACTACACAAATAGTATGAGCTTTACCCGATTTGGCAATCAATAACGAAATATTTTAAGAAACAAGCAAGCCCTTGCTATTGTGTGTGGTTGCTTTTAAATATATTTTTTATTTTCAAAGTTAGTTGTTTGATATTTTTGTATTTCAGTGTTTGATAAATTTGTATTTCAGTGTTTGAAAAAATTGTTTTTCAGTGTTTGAAAAAATTGTTTTTCAGTGTTTGAAAAAATTGTTTTTCAGTGTTTGATAAATTAGATTAATTATTAACTTCTGTTTCCGGTTAGTTTTATTTCAAATGTTCTTGCAGTCTGCAAGTGCACAATTTGACGTCTAAAAAAAAAACCACCCAACTAACTGCAATTAATGGCGTATACGGTAACCAAACCAACGTCCAACATTTTATTTTTAAAAGAAAAAAAAAATTATCCTTACGCACGGAATACATAAATCATTTTTTCTCAATATCCTCTTCCTTTTTTATGCTTTCACCGCGTTATAATTATTCGCCGCCCCCCCCCCCCCCCCAGAATGGATCCGAGGCCTTCACCACCCGTCTGGATAGCTTCAGAGCTTACAAGGTGGTGGTAGCGGCCAGTTTGAGAACACGGCGTTGAAGAGTTCTCTTTTCAGATGACGCTTTAAAACTGCACACTGTCAACAGTCTTGGATAGAATATAGCTCCCCTACTGGTGTTGGGTTTGAACGGTCTGTTCAACAAGCATAAAACTAGTGTCTTTGCTTACTGAAGGAACTCGCGGAGCAAAATTAAAACCATTAACAGAGTGTAGGAACTTCCGAGAAAAAACTAAAATACAAAATATAAATTAAAAAAAAAAAAAGAAATGAAATAAGAAAAAGTTGTGTTAAAGTATAAATAAGAAAATAGAAAGCTGTTAATTGACTAATAATATCAGCCTAAATAGAAAAAAAAACTGTTTAAACATTGTAAAGATTTCACTTTATTCAATGAAAAAAACATAAATTACTGCTAATAATAACAAAAGCCAAAGCCTCACCACCCAACTAAAGCCTAACCACCCAACAAAAGCCTCACCACCCAACTAAAGCCTCACCACCCAACTAAAGCCTAACCACCCAACAAAAGCCTAACCACCCAACTAAAGCATCACCACCCAACTAAAGCATAACCACCCAACTAAAGCATCACCACCCAACTAAAGCATAACCACCCAACTAAAGCCTCATCACCCAACCAAAGCATCACCACCAAACTAAAGCATAACCACCCAACAAAAGCCTAACCACCCAAATAAAGCATCACCACCCAAATAAAGCCTCACCACTCAACTAAAGCCTCACCAGCCAACAAAAGCCTCACCACCCAACTAAAGCCTCATAACCCAACTAAAGCTTCATTCCACAACGAAGGCCTCACAACCCAACTAAAGCCTCACTCCACAACTAAGTCCTCATCACCCAACTAAAGCCTCACCACCCAAATAAAGCCTCACCACCCAATTAAAGCCTAAGAGCCCAACTAAAGCCTCTCCACCCAACAAAAGCCTCACCACCCAACAGAAGCCTCACCACCCAACTAAAGCCACACCGTCAAA
The DNA here is from genome assembly GCA_002072015.1 of Radix auricularia. Classification (NCBI taxonomy): domain Eukaryota; kingdom Metazoa; phylum Mollusca; class Gastropoda; family Lymnaeidae; genus Radix; species Radix auricularia. The sequence continues at coordinate 31,207 of MUZC01004424.1, read as the reverse complement.
CTAAAGCTTCACTACCCAACAAAAGCCTCACCACCCAACTAAAGCCTCACCACCCCACTAAAGCCTCACCACCCAACTAAAGCCTCACCACCCAACAAAAGCCTCACCACCCAACTAAAGCCTCACCACCCCACTAAAGCCTTACCACCCCACTAAAGCCTCACCACCCCACTAAAGCCTCACCAACCAACTAAAGCTTCACCACCCAACTAAAGCCTCACTACCCAACTAAAGCCTCACTACCCAACTAAAGCTTCAACTCCCATGACAAGTCTCACCTACAAACTCGAGTCTCAGCTTCAAAATCCTCAAGTTTTACCTCCCAACTCAAGTCTCACCACGCAACTAAAGTCTCACCACGCAACTAAAGTCTCACCACGCAACTAAAGTCTCACCACGCAACTAAAGTCTCACCACGCAACTAAAGTCTCGCCTCCCAACTCAAGTCTCACCTCACAATTCAAGTCTCAACTCGAAACCCAAGTATAACCTTCCAACTCAAGTCACCTCCCAACTTGAGCCTCACATCAAAACTCAAGTATCAACTTCCAACTCAAATCTCAGCATGTACTTAAAGTCTCACCACCAAATTCAAGTCTCACCTCCCAAATCCTCAAGTTTCACCTCCCAACTCCTAAAGTCTCACCTCCCAACTCCTCAAGTCTCACCTCCCAACTCCTCAAGTCTCACCTCCCAACTCCTTACGTCTCATCTCCCTACTCAAGTCTCAGCACGCAACTACAGTCTCACCACCAAATTCAAGTCTCACCACCAAATTAAAGTCTTACCTCCAAACTCAAGTCTCACCTCCCAACTCAAGTCTCACCTCCCGACTCGTCTCACTACCAAACCTAAGTCTTACCAACCAACTTAAGTCTCACCTCCCTAATCAAGTCTAAACTCGCAACTCCTCAAGTATCACCTGCCAACTCAAGTCTCACCACTAAATTCAAATCTCCCCCAACTCAATTCTCACATCACAACTCAAGTCTCACCCCCAACTTAAGTCTCACCACAAAACCTAAGTCTAACCTCAATATTCATATCTCACCTCGAAACTCAAGTCACCTCCAAACTCCAGCCTCACCTCAAAACTCAAGTATCTACTTCCAAACTCAAGTCTCACCACCAAATTAAAGTCTCACCTCCAAACTCATCTCACAACCCAACCTAAGTTTCACCTCCCTATTCAAGTCTCACCTCCCAACTCCTCAAGTCTCACCTGCGGACTCAAGTCTAACCACCAAATTCAAGTCTCACCTCTAAACTAAATTCTCACCCCCCAAATCAATTCTCACCTCCCAACTCAAGTCTCACCTCCCAACTCGTCACTACCAAACCTAAGTCTCACCACCCAACCTAAGTCTCACCTCGAAATTCAAGTCTCACCTCCCAAATCAAGTCTCACATCCCAACTCCTCAAATCTCTCCTGCAAACTCAAGTCTCACTACCAAATTCAAATCTCACCTCCAAACTAAATTCTCACCCCTCAACTAAATTCTCACATCCAAACTCAAGTCTCAACTCCAAACCTAAGTCTCACCACAAAACCTAAGTCTAACCTCCATATTCATGTCTCACCTCCCAACTCAAGTCCCACCCCCCCAATTCAAGTGTCACCTAAAAACTCAAGTCTAATCTTCCAACTCAAGTCACCTCCAAACTCCAGTCTCACCTCCCAACTCTTAGTCTCACCTCCCAACTCAAGTCTCACCTCCCAACTCTTAGTCTCACCTCCCAACTCTAAGTCTCACCTCCCAACTCTTAGTCTCACCTCCCAACTCTTAGTCTCACCTCCCAACTCAATTCTCACCTCCCAACTCTTAGTCTTCCCCCCAACTCTTAGTCTCACCTCCCAACTCTTAGTCTCACCTCCCAACACTTAGTATCACCTCCCAACTCAATTCTCACCTCCCAACTCTTAGTCTCACCTCCCAACTCTTAGTCTCACCTCCCAACTCAAGTCTCACCTCCCAACTCAAGTCTCACCTCCCAACTCTTAGACTCACCCCCAACTCTTAGTCTCACCTCCCAACTCTTAGTCTCACCTCCCAACACTTAGTCTCACCTCCCAACTCAATTCTCACCTCCCAACTCTTAGTCTTACCTCCCAACTCTTAGTCTCACCTCCCAACTCTTAGTCTCACCTCCCAACTCAAGTCTCACCTCCCAACTCAATTCTCCCCTCCCAACTCTTAGTCTCACCACCCAACTCTTAGTCTCACCTCCCAACTCTTAGTCTCACCTCCCAACTCAAGTCTCACCTCCTAACTCAAGTCTCACCTCCCAACTCAAATCTCACCTCCCAACTCAAGTCTCACCTCCCAACTCAAGTCTCACCTCCCAACTCAAGTCTCACCTCCCAACTCAAGTCTCACCTTCCAACTCAAGTCTCACCTCCCAACCCAAGTCTCACCTCCCAACTCTTAGTCTCACCTCCCAACTCAAGTCTCACCTCTCAACTCCAGTCTCACCTCCCAACTCAAGTCTCACCTCCCAACTCAAGTCTCACCTCCCAACCCAAGTCTCACCTCCCAACTCTTAGTCTCACCTCCCAACTACAGTCTCACCTCCCAACTCAAGTCTTACCTTCCAACTCCAGTCTCACCTCCCAACTCCAGTCTCACCTCCCAAATCTAGTCTCACCTCCCAACTCAAGTCTCACCTCCCAACGCTTAGTCTCACCTCCCGACTCTTAGTCTCACCTCCAAACTCTTAGTCTCACCTCCCAACTCTTAGTCTCACCTCCCAACTCAAGTCTCATCTCCTAACTCAAGTATCACCTTCCAACTCCAGTCTCACCTCCCAACTCAAGTCTCAACTCCCAACTCTAGTCTCATCTCCCAACTATAGTCTCACCTCCCAACTCTTAGTCTCACCTCCCAACTCAAGTCTCACCTCCCAACTCAATTCTCACCTCCCAACTCAAGTCTCACCTCCCAACTCCAGTCTCATCTCCAAACTCAAGTCTCACCTACCAACTCAAGTCTCACCTCCCAACTCAAGTCTCACCTACCAACTCAAGTCTCACCTCCCAACTCAAGTCTCACCTTCCAACTATAGTCTCACCTCCCAACTCAAGTCTCACCTCCCAACTCAAGTCTCACCTCCAAACTATAGGCTCACCTCCCAACTATAGTCTCACCTCCTAACTTAAGTCTCACCTCCCAACTCCAGTCTCGTCTCCAAACTCAAGTCTCACCATCAAACTAAAATCTCAACTCCCAAATCAAGTCTAACCTTCCAACTATAGTCTCACCTCAAAATTCAAGTCTCACCTCCCAACTCCAGTTTCACCTCCAACTCAAGTCTCACCTCCCAACTCAAGTCTCACCTCCCAACTCAAGTCTCACCTCCCAACTCCAGTCTCGTCTCCAAACTCAAGTCTCACCTCCCAACTCAAGTTTCACCTCCCAACTCAAGTTTCACCTTCCAACTATAGTCTCACCTCCCAACTCCAGTGTCACCTCCAAACTCCAGTCTCACCTCCCAACTCAAGTCTCACCTCCCAACTCCAGTCTCGTCTCCAAACTCAAGTCTCACCATCAAACTAAAGTCTCACCTCCCAACTCAAGTCTCACCTCCCAACTCAAGTCTCACCTCCCAACTGCAGTCTCGTCTACAAACTCAAGTCTCAGCTCCCTACTCAAGTCTCACCTCCCAACTCAAGTCTCACCTTCCAACTATAGTCTCACCTCCCAACTCCAGTGTCACCTCCATACTCCAGTCTCACCTCCCAACTCAAGTCTCACCTCCCAACTCAAGTCTCACCTCCCAACTCCAGTCTCGTCTACAAACTCAAGTCTCAGCTCCCTACTCAAGTCTCACCTCCCAACTCAAGTCTCACCTCAAAACTCAAGTCTCACCTCCCAACTCAAGTCTCACCTCCCAACTCAAGTCTCACCTTCCAACTATATTCTCACCTCCCAACTCCAGTGTCACCTCCCAACTCCAGTCTCACCTCGCAACTCAAGTCTCACCTCCCAACTCTAGTCTCGTCTCCAAACTCAAGTCTCACCTCCCAACTCAAGTCTCACCTCCCAACTCCAGTGTCACCTCCCAACTCCAGTCTCACCTCCCAACTCCAGTGTCACCTCCCAACTCAAGTCTCACCTCCCAACTCAAGTCTAACCTCCCAACTCAAGTCTCACCTCCCAACTCAAGTCTCACCTTCCAACTATAGTCTCACCTCCCAACTCAAGTCTCACCTCCCAACTCAAGTCTCACCTTCCAACTATAGTCTCACCTTCCAACTCAAGTCTCACCTTCCAACTATAGTCTCACCTCCCAACTCAAAGCTCACCTCCCAACTAAAGTCTCACCTCCCAACTCAAGTCTCACCTCCCAACTCAAGTCTCACCTCCCAACTCAAGTCTCACCTCCCAACCCAAGTCTCACCTCCCAACCCAAGTCTCACCTCCCAACTCTTAGTCTCACCTCCCAACTCAAGTCTAACCTCCCAACTGAAGTCTTACCTCCCAACTCAAGTCTTACCTCCCAACTATAGTCTCACCTCCCAACTCAAATCTCACCTCCCAACTCAAATCTCACCTCCCAACTCCAGTCTCGTCTCCAAACTAAAGTCTCACCTCCCAACTCAAGTCTCACCTCCCAACTCAAGTCTCACCTCCCAACTCAAGTCTCACCTTCCAACTATAGTCTCACCTCCCAACTCCAGTCTCACCTCCCAACTCAAGTCTCACCTCCCAACTCAAGTCTCACCTCTCAACTCAAGTCTCACCTCTCAACTCAAGTCTCACCTCCCAACTCGTCTCACTATCAAACCTAAGTCTCACCACCCAACTTAAGTCTCACCTCCCTAATCAAGTATCAACTCCCAACTCCTCAAATCTCGCCTGCCAACTCAAGTCTCACTACCAAATTCAAATCTCACCTCTAAACTAAATTCCCACCACTCAGCTCAATTCTCACATCCCAACTCAAGTCTCTTCTCCAAACTCAATTCTCAACTCCAAACCTAAGTCTCACCACAAAACCTAAGTCTAACCTCCATATTCAAGTCTCACCTCCCAACTCAAGTCCCACCCCCCCCAATTCAAGTCTCACATCCCAACTCAAGTCTCACCTCCCAACTATAGTCTCACCTCCCAACTATAGTCTCACCTCCCAACTATAGTCTCACCTCCCAACTCAAGTCTCACCTCCCAACTCAAGTCTCACCTCCCAACTCTTAGTCTCACCTCCCAACTCAAGTCTCACCTCCCAACTAAAGCCTCACCACCCAATAAAAGCCTCACCACCCAAAAAAGCCTCACCACCCAACTAAAGCCTCACCACACAACTAAAGCCTCACCACCCAACTAAAGCCTCACTACCCAACTAAAGCCTCACCACCCAACAAAAGCCTCACCACCCAACTAAAGCTTCAACTGCCATGACAAGTCTCACGTGCAAACTCGAGTCTCAGCTTCAAAATCCTCAAGACTTACCTCCGAACTCAAGTCTCACTTTCCAACTCAAGTCTCGTCTGCAAATTCAAGTCTCATCTCAACAACATCTTAAGGCGTGTGTACTGATATTCCTCTCGACCATCACCGTTAATTAAAACCATTAGACAAACAGATGGGGGAGCTTTTCAAATTTCTTTGTCTTGGATGTAAAATGTTTTAATCAGTACAATACACTGTAATGGATACGGAAGATAATTACCATGATAGAAATTTTCGATCACATCTGTTCAGCTAGCGATTGGTTTAATTAAGAAACGTGGCTTAAAGTGATTGGGCCAATGTATTTTTAAAAAATTACTTAGGCTACAAACGTCTTTAAAATCCTCAATGCTCTACAGTCATTCCTTGTAAACTATTTGCAATTTGTACTGTCCAGCTGAGATTGTTGGTGATTTTTACAGTCCAGGTGAGTCTGTTGATGAAATTTGCTGCCCAGGTTAGTCTGTTGATGACATTTGCTGCACAGGTGAGTCTGTTGATGACATTTGCTGTCCAGGTGAGTCTGTTGGTGACATTAGCTGTCCAGGTGAGTCTGTTGATGACTTTTGCTGCCCAGGTGAGACTTTTTGTGACATTTGCTGACAAGGTGAGTCTGTTGGTGACATTTGCTGCACAGGTGAGTCTGTTGATGACATTTGCTGCCCATGTGAGACTTTTTGTGACATTTGCTGACAAGGTGAGTCTGTTGGTGACATTTGCTGTCTAGGTGAGTCTGTTTATGACATGAGTCTGGTGTCAATGAGTCTGGAGTCAATGAGTCTGGAGTCAATGAGTCTGGAGTCGATGAGTCTGGAGTCAATGAGTCTGGTCAATGAGTCTGGTCAATAAGTCTGGAGTCAATGAGTCTGGAGTCAATGAATCTGGAGTCAATGAGTATGGAGTCAATGAGTCTGGTGTCAATAAGTCTGGAGTCAATGAGTCTGGAGTCAATGAGTCTGGTGTCAATGAGTCTGGAGTCAATGAGTCTGGTCAGTGAATCTGGAGTCAATGAGTCTGGAGTCAATGAGTCTGGAGTCAATGAATCTGGAGTCAATGAGTTTGGTCAATGAGTCTGGAGTCAATGAGTTTGGTCAATGAGTCTGGAGTCAATGAGTTTGGTCAATGAGTCTGGAGTCAATGAGTTTGGTCAATGAATCTGGAGTCAATGAGTCTGGAGTCAATGAGTTTGGTCAATGAATCTGGAGTCAATGAGTCTAGAGTCAATGAGTTTGGTCAATGAATCTGGAGTCAATGAGTCTGGAGTCAAAGAGTTTGGTCAATGAATCTGGAGTCAATGAGTCTGGAGTCAATGAGTTTGGTCAATGAATCTGGAGTCAATGAGTCTGGTGTCAATGAATCTGGAGTCAATGAGTCTGGAGTCAATGAGTCTGGAGTCAATGAGTCTGGAGTCATTGAGTCTGGAGTTAATGAGTCTGGAGTCAATGAGTCTGGAGTCAATGAGTCTGGTGTCAATGAGTCTGGAGCTCCCAACTCAAGTCTTACCTCCCAACTATAGTCTCACCTCCC
>MUZC01004424.1:13392-24191 GCA_002072015.1 Radix auricularia | reverse complement strand
AGTCTGGAGTCAATGAGTCTGGAGTCAATGAGTCTGGAGTCAATGAGTCTGGAGTCAATGAGTCTGGAGTCAATGAATCTGGAGTCAATGAATCTGGAGTCAATAAGTCTGGTCAATAAGTCTGAAATCGTTAGTCTGGAGTTTTCCTTAAACATGCGGAAACTACTCCAGTTTCTAGAAAGATTTTCATCGAAAGGCTGTGCCAGTGTTACAGGCCAGATGAAATCCCTGACCAGAATACACCCTGGTATATACTGGCCTAGGGCAGAATAAACAAGGGTATAATCTGGCAAAGGCTAGAATATACCCCGGGGGTTAAACTGGCCTAGGCCAGAATATACCCCTCCAGGCCAGAATATACCCCTTTGTTAATATGAGGATATATAGTTAAAAATTGATGAATATGTATTTAGACATTCTATTGGAGTTTTAGCTTTGTTCGAGAAGTTTAACTCATTTTTAGCGCATTTTCGAGAAGGCGAATGCGCTATTGCACCCGTTTTGTCCGTCCGTCTGTCATCACCCTTGATCTCAGCATCCATAAGTCCTAGACCCATGAGGTATATGTGTTTTTTGTATGTCCTGACCTGCCTTTTGTGCATCAACACTTAGTTACTCGATCCGTTAAAAACCCCCGTTAAAACTACCAAAAAATATTTCGAATCGAGAGGTAACACTATCGCAGGGACGGCCACCATACCCGGAAGTCGAATACATAGTTTTTCAAGCATTGAAGAGTGGTGCGAAAGCGTGCAAAAGAATTAGTGTTTTTTTAGTTGACGTCATTAGAATATGTATGAAAATTTAGAGAGTTTTACGTCATCATTTGTGGTGACTTGTAGTTAGATTAAAGAGAAAATAAAAATTTTTTAAATGTAAAGAAATGACTTTTAAATAAAAAAAATGTCAGGTATATTCATTACACAAGAAAATTCATAAAAATATGTCTAAAATCTAAACACAATTACTGATAACTACATAATTCTGATATCTAACATAAGTATTGATACATAATACGAAAATGCGCTAACACGTCCTGAGTTCCAATAGGGACCAGGCTTAACATGATTTTTAAATTAGGAAAGATGTTTAATTAACAATAAAATAATATTAAAATAATTTCTTTTATTCCGATGTTTTAGGATAAAATCAGCGTTTAAAAAATATTTTTATTTTTTAAAATTTTTTCTAAAACTTGACTAATTCAAGCAATACATGAATTGATTGATAAAAAATTAATGATTTAACTGAGCCATGGACTAAAGTTGTAGCTTTTCAAACGCTTGAGAAAATAAATTTATTTCGTGGACCTTGCTTATTAATCAAATCATTATGTTTACTTATTTTGAGTATGGCAATAAATATATTTTTAAAAATTTTGAATTAATAAATCATGTATGAATGTTTTGTTTGACTTTTCCCCTCTCATACATTTTACATTTTACTGGCAACATGATTTAGGCATATTTTCATTTTGTTTTTGAAATAATAAAAATAGCATGGCGCCTGCCCCCCCCCCCTCTTTTTAAAAAAAAAAAATATAAATTTACGCTGATCTGCAAAATACAAGAATAGGACAAGACTTAAAGTATGGCAAACATCGATTGACTTCCCAAATGTTGCTTGTCATGGCAAACATCGATTGACTTCCCAAATGTTTCTTGTCATGGCAAACATCGATTGACTTCCCAAATGTTTCTTGTCGTGGCAAACATCGATTGACTTCCCAAATGTTGCTTGTCATATCAAACATCGATTGACTTCCCAAATGTTGCTTGTCATGTCAAACATCGATTGACTTCCCAAATGTTTCTTGTCATGGCAAACATCGATTGACTTCCCAAATGTTTCTTGTCGTGGCAAACATCGATTGACTTCCCAAATGTTGCTTGTCATGTCAAACATCGATTGACTTCCCAAATGTTGCTTGTCATGGCAAACATCGATTGACTTCCCAGATGTTGCTTGTCGTGTTACCGAACCATTATCCGAAGCTCGGTTTGCCTTCGCGGCGTCTTAAGAAATTCAAAAGAACCTTTATTACAGTAAAACAAATTAATTATATTTTTTTAATCATTGCAATTCATTTTTACCTGTGTTACTCTTATAACAGTACGGTCATCCTTATTGGATTTTGCCGATGTTGGATGGCCCGCTTTCCATGCATTAATTATTCATCTATTGTTATGAAGCCCGGATTGTGTTCTGTTTTATCTGCATTCAAGAGAACCACTGACCTCGTCGCGCCCTATTCTTTTATTTTAAACAAATTGTATTTCTTTTGAAAGGTGTAAATATAAATAAGTAGCATGAAGTTGTGAATGGTGGTAACTTTGTTGGATTAGACCAATCTTTACAGAGTCGACGAATCGGATTTCGCGACTTTAATAGCACACTTTTGGTCACTATAACAATAACTTCCAAAATGGCCAGAGCGTAAATTTTGTCAACCATGGAAGACCAACAATATGGTCAACTTTTACAGTTCTACTTTACAACGAAACTTAAGTACTTTCAGTGAAAGACGTCATGGATGGCGAGAACATGGGAAAAGAAAGAGCCTGGTCACATTCTCAAGGACCTCCTAATATAAACAAATGGTATCGAAAAAAGAGGAAGACAGGTCGCCCACATCTCCAATTTAAGGATGTCTGCCAGAGGGACTGGAAAGCAGGCAGAATATAAACGATTGACTGGGATTGTGAAGCAGCAGACTGTTCTTTAAAGTGCACAGTTGTCGAAGAGAACTCAAAAGTAGTCAAAGGGCGTAGGTGGGACGAGGCTATAGACAGAAGAGCTATGAGAAAGGCCAAAACACGGGAAACACATACATTCTTTGCACCATCGTTTTGCGAGACGAAAGGATGCTGATGACTATGATATCAAGAATCATCGCAGCACTCATCGCAAGTGTTTGAAGATGGAATCATGGTGGGTTGGTCCCCACATCTGGGGTAGAATCATTAACAAGGGAAGAGTTAAATTAAGCTACAAAATGTATCGACTGACAAAATACTCAGAAACACCTACAATTTACGTAACCTAAATGTTTACAGCAATAAACATGGTTCTTAACGCGATCAGTGCTCCGATGATTCTGTTTAAGGTACTATCAATGGGAGTGGGAGCCTACAACAAAAGGAACAAGAGAGCACCGGTGAAGATATGCAGATTAGGACTTTTAACCCCCCAAAAAATTCAAGAAGAAAGCGTCTTAGCACAATTCTTGGCCTTACTTTTGACAAGTTTGTATATTATGGCCACACTCAAGATCTTGAACAACTAAGACTTGCATATTAAAGGATAAAAGGGGGATGGTGATTGCTTCAGGTCCATAAGCTACATTCTGACAGTAATAGAGGACAACCACATCCTCCTCAGAGATAAGGTAATTCAATACATGAACACTGGTATTACATAACAACTACATGGCTTATTGAATCAAAATGTGGAATGGGTTGGCTGCGGAAACCAACATTTGATCAACGTTAAAATTCTAATACAAATGCAAGACTAGACATAAAACAATGGTAAGCATAGGGCGTAATAATCATCTGTATAGAAGGAGTAGTGTATTTAAATGTTAAGATATGAATCCTAAGTGTTCGCACGGGTTTAAAAAGCAACAAACACAAGGACTCTCAAATTATTGTTTTAAAATAATTATGTAGTGCTTGACTGAGTTAATTTTAATTGAAAAAAATAAAAACACTAATTTAAAATATATTTGCATAGACTGTAACTTTTGATCTAGAATCGTCGAGATTATGTATGATTTCATATTTTAAAAACGAGACAACGACATCATTCTCTTCAAATAAAATTTAATGGCGTGCTGCTTTCATTGCTGCTTTCATTGCTGCTTTCATTGCTGCTTTCATTGCTGCTTTCATTGCTGCTTTCATTGCTGTTTCCATTGCTGCTTTCATTGCTGCTTTCATTGCTGTTTTCATTGCTGCTTTCATTGCTGCTTTCATTGCTGCTTTCATTGCTGCTTTCATTGCTGCTTTCATTGCTGGTTTCATTGCTGCTTTCATTGCTGCTTTCATTGCTGCTTTCATTGCTGCTTTCATTGCTGTTTTCATTGCTGCTTTCATTGCTGCTTTCATTGCTGTTTTCATTGCTGTTTTCATTGCTCCTTTCATTGCTGCTTTCATTCATCGTAAAATATTTTATAATTTTATTTTAATGTAAACAAATTTTGCTACTTAAAAAGAGTTTATTCGTCTGACAGAGCTAAAACATGAAGAGAATGTCTACAAATTTGATTCATTAATTCTTTACCATATATCCTCATGTTGTCAAAGGGGTATATTCTGGCCTGAGAGGGGTATATTCTGGCCTAAGCCAGTTTAACCCATGGGGTATATTCTAGTCTTGGCCAGATTACACCCGGGTATATTCTGGTCAGGGGTTTAATCTGGCCTGTTACACAGGGTATAGGCTGGTCAGGGGTTTAATCTGGCCTGTTACACAGGGTATAGTCTGGTCAGGGGTTTAATCTGGCCTGTTACACAGGGTATAGTCTGGTCAGGGGTTTAATCTGGCCTGTTACACAGGTTATAATCTGGTCAGGGGTTTAATCTGGCCTGTTACACAGGGATGTCTGGGGCGCTGAGTTTGTTTTTATTGATGAGCATATACAAACTTTTCAACCACGAATATATATGTTTGACCTTAAACTTCACTTACACCCTTTTCTTCCTTTGGGGGGCGAAGGATGAACTAAGACGATTACATCTGGTCTCCTTACAACCGCTGAGGTTGTTGTTGAGCCCACCCCTCTATAAACGTGTCCTTGGTTTCTCTATGTCGCTAACAGTTTCACATGCCCATTTCTACCCCAGTCTATACCATAAAAAGCCAACCATGACCTCTGTCAGGCAAACCTTCAACAACGCTTTGACGGTAGCAGTGCTCTACACGCTGGTGCTGAATGACGTCGCGGGACAATACACCTCACAGACCATCCAATGTCCATCCGAACCGGTACCGTTCTACCCTGGGAATTTATGTGGCCTTTCTAGCGTTGAAGTCGTTCGATCGGTTTGCCGATCTCCTCTTTTCAATCCGAATCTCGCGAGAATTGTGACAACAACAGGTTAGACATGGTCAAATAAGTGGTCTGTCATTATTTGTCAGTGGTCTGTCATTGTTTTGTCAGTGGTCTGTCATTGTTTGTCAGTGGTCTCTCATTGTTTATCAGTGGTTTATCATTGTTTGTCAGTGATCTCTCACTGTTTGTCAGTGGTCTGTCATTGTTTGTCGGTGTTATGTCATTGTTTGTCAGTGGTCTGTCATTGTATGTCAGTGGTCTGTCATTGTTGGTCAGTGGTCTGTCATTGGTTGTCAGTGGTCTGTCATTGGTTGTCAGTGGTCTGTCATTGTTTGTCAGTGGTCTGTCATTGGTTGTCAGTGGTCTGTCATTGTTTGTCAGTGGTCTGTCATTGTTGGTCAGTGGTCTGTCATTGTTTGTAAGTGGTCTGTCCTTGTTTGTCAGTGGTCTGTCATTGTTTGTCAGTGGTCTGTCATTGTTTGTCAGTGGTCTGTCATTGTTTGTCGGTGGCCTGTCATTGTTTGTCAGTGGCCTGTCATTGTTTGTCGGTGGCCTGTCACTGTTTGTCAGTGGTCTGTCATTGTTTGTCAGTGGTCTGTCATTGTTTGCCAGTGGTCTGTCATAGTTTGTCAGTGGTCTGTCATTGGTTGTCAGTTGGCTGTCACTGTTTCTCAATGTTCTTTCATTGTTTGTCAGTGGTCTATCATTGTTTGTCGGTGGTCTGTCATTATTTGTCAGTGGTCTGTCATTTGATTGTCAGTGGTCTGTCATTGTTTTTAAGTGTCTGTCATTGTTTGTCAGTGGTCTGTCATTTGAATGTCAGTGGTCTGTCATTGTTTTTGAGTGTATGTCATTGTTTGTCGGTGGTCTGCCACAGTCAAGTAAGGGGTCTGTCATTGTTTGTCAGTTGTCTGTCATTTGAAAGACGAAGTGTTCTAAAATATCTCCATTTCTCTCTGTCCCAACACTAGGCCTCCCAGCGCCACTGCAGCTAAACAGGAAGAAAGCTCACACTTTCCTGAGAAGCAAAAGGTCGCAGACTACAAATCTCTACTGCGAATGTTGTAGAAAAAGTTGCTCTATCGGAGAGATGCTGATGTACTGTGATATAGTGGGTAGCTTTTGAACACAGTATACAGTTTGCTTATCTTTATACAGCTGGCCTATCTTAATACAGTTAGCCTATCTTTATACAGTTAGCCTATCTTTATACAGCTAGCCTATCTTTAATTTACACTGTTAGCCTATCTTTATACAGTTAGCCTATCTCTATACAGCTATCCTATCTTTATACAGCTAGCCTATCTTTATACAGCTAGCCTATCTTTATACAGTTAGCCTATCTTTATACAGCTAGCTTATCTTTATACAGTTAGCCGATCTTTATACAGCTAGCCTATCTTTATACAGCTATCTTATCTTTATACAGTTAGCCTATCTTTATACAGCTATCCTATCTTTATACAGTTAGCCTATCTTTATACAGCTTGCCTATCTTTATACAGTTAGCCTATCTTTATACAGTTAGCCTATCTTTATACAGCTAGCCTATCTTCATACAGATAGCCTATCTTTATACAGCTAGCCTATCTTCATACAGTTAGCCTATCTTTATACAGCTAGCTTATCTTTATACAGCTAGTCTATCTTTATACAGTTAGCCTATCTTTATACAGTTAGCCTATCTTTATACAGTTAGCCTATCTTTATACAGTTAGCCTATCTTCATACAGCTAGCCTATCTTTATACAGTTAGCCTATCTTTATACAGTTAGCCTATCTTTATACAGTTAGCCTATCTTTATACAGTTAGCCTATCTTTATACAGCTAGCCTATCTTTATACAGTTAGCCTATCTTTATACAGTTAGCCTATCTTTATACAGTTAGCCTATCTTTATAAGTTAGCCTATCTTTACACAGTTAGCCTATCTTTATACAGTTAGCCTATCTTTATACAGTTAGCCTATCTTTATACAGTTAGCCTATCTTTATACAGTTAGCCTATCTTTATACAGTTAGCTTATCCTTCTTAAACAGTTAACACACAGGCACACACGTAAATACAACTAAACAAACATGCTCTTATCTTTCCATATAGATATTCACACACAGAAAGAACTCTATTTTAAAATGTTTTTTTTTACGACACAAACATTTAATTAACGTTTATTTTAACACAAAAAAGTAGAATATATGAACAGTTGATCTTTTTCAATTCCATTAAACGAATGTCGAAAATAATCCCGTGTTTTGGTTTCAATGTATTATATTTACTTTATTAGTTCTTTAGAAGCAAATCTTACAACAGTACAACTACCAGGCTCTCAAACTATTCAACACAAATACAATCAACATTTAAAATAGCCAGGTCTTCCAAACACCAGGAAGTATACCAGTCTATTGAAACTGAAGTCTACTAATCGATTTGATCTGATGTCTACTAATGTATTTGAGCTGAAGCCAATTAATCTATTTGAACTGAAGTCTACTAATCTATTTGAACTGATGTATACTAATTTATTTGAACTGAAGTCAATTAATCTATTTGAACTGAAGTCTACTGATCTTTTTGAACCGAAGTCTACTAATCTATTTGAACTGAAGTCTAAGAGAGACGTGTTGTTGTGCTTACATTGTATTATCTTGCAAGGACCAAGAATGAAACACGTGATCTAAGCCCAAGAACCAAGTTTGAAATACGTGATCTGTGCTCAAGGACCAAGTATGAAACACGTGATCTGTGCTCAAACACCAAGTATAAAACACGTGATCTGTGCTCAAGGACCAAGAATTAAACACGTGATCTGTGCTCAAGGACCAAGTCTGAAACTAGTGATCTGTGCTCAAGGACCAAGTATGAAACACGCGATCTGTGCTCAAGGACCAAGTATGAAACACACGATCTGTGCTCAAGGACCAAGTATGAAACACGTGATCTGTGCTCAAGGACCAAGTATGAAACACGTGATCTGTGCCCAAGGACCAAGTATGAAACACGCGATCTGTGCTCAAGGACCAAGTATGAAACACGCGATCTGTGCTCAAGGACCAAGTATGAAACACGTGATCTGTCCTCAAAGACCAAGTATGAAACACGTGATCTGTGCTCAAGGACCAAGAATTAAACACGTGATCTGTGCCCAAGCACCAAGTATGAAACATGTGATCTGTGCTCAAGGACCAAGAATTAAACACGTGATCTGTGCCCAAGCACCAAGTATGAAACTAGTGATCTGTGCCCAAGCACCAAGTATGAAACATGTGATCTGTGCTTTATGACCAAGAATTAAACACGTGATCTGTGCCCAAGCACCAAGTATGAAACATGTGATCTGTGCTCAAGGACCAAGAATTAAACACGTGATCTGTGCTCAAGGACCAATAATTAAACACGTGATCTGTGCCCAAGCACTAAGTATGAAACACGTGATCTGGGCTCAAGGACCAAGTATGAAACACGTGATCTGGGCTCAAGGACCAAGAATTAAACACGTGATCTGTGCCCAAGCACCAAGTATGAAACATGTGATCTGTGCTTTATGACCAAGAATTAAACACGTGATCTGTGCCCAAGCACCAAGTATGAAACACGCGATCTGTGCTCAAGGACCAAGTATGAAACACATTGATCTGTGCTCAAGGACCAAGTATGAAACACGTGATCTGTGCCCAAGGACCAAGTATGAAACACATTGATCTGTGCCCAAGGACCAAGTATGAAACACGCGATCTGTGCTCAAGGACCAAGTATGAAACACATTGATCTGTGCTCAAGGACCAAGAATTACACACGTTGATCTGTGCTCAAGGACCAATAATTAAACACGTGATCTGTGCTCAAGGACCAAGATTTAAACACGTGATCTGTGCTCAAGGTCCAAGAATTAAACATATGATCTGTGCTTAAGGACCAAGTATGAAACTAGTGATCTGTTCCCAAGGACCAAATATGAAATACGTGATCTGTGCCCAAGCACCAAGTATGAAACTAGTGATCTGTGCCAGAGGACAAAGAATGAAACACGTTGATCTGTGCCCAAGGACCAAGTATGAAACACGTGATCTTTGCCCAAGGACCAAGAATAAAACACGTGATCTGGGCCCAAGCACCAAGTATGAAACATGTGATCTCGGCCCAAGGACCAAGAATGAAAGACGTTGATCTTTGCCCAAGGACCAAGTATGAAACACGTGATCTGTGCTCAAACACCAAGTATGAAACTAGTGATCTGTGCCCAAGGACCAAGAATGAAACACGTGATCTGGGCCCTAGGACCAAGAATGAAACTCGTTTATCTGTGCCCAAGGACCAAGAATGAAACACGTGATCTGGGCCCAAGGACCAAGTATGAAACACTTTGATCTGTGCTCAAGGACCAAGTATGAAACTAGTGATCTGGGTCCAAGGACCAAGAATGAAACACGTGATCTGGGCCCAAGGACCAAGTTTTAAACACGTTGATCTGTGCCCAAGGACAAGGTTTAAAACGCGTGATTTGTGATCAAGGACCAAGTTTTAAACACGTTGATCTGTGCTCAGGGACCAAGTATGAAACACGTGATCTGTGCTGTTAACCGTAACCACTTGTGGCCGTCAACTGAGAGGACGGCTGGCCATAAATGTGAGGATCGAGATGTAGCAAGTAGTTAGTTGGTTGCTGGCGAAGGTGGAACTGGTTTTGGTTTCCCGTTCTCTTGTGGGCGTTATTTAACAACAGTATTTACTTCACAATAATAAGGTTGAACTCCTCAGTACTCACAAAATAAGTTTAACGCAGCAACGTGACGTATGTACAGTTTTTTTACTAGGTGAAAATTGTCAGAGAGAACTCAAACACACCATCTGTCTCTCCCGTGCCTTCCTTTACTCTCAAATACCGCCTTCTAATGCATTCTGGTCTATACCTTGAATACGTCACGTGACATCCTCTCAATCACGTATTTTCACGTGACAGAGGGATTCACTCGAGACAGTTGTTTTCAAGGCCACAAAATGTTGATGTCTAGTTCCTTAACTCACAATTACGTCTACACGTGTTAGATGACCCGACTCAACCCGCCACAATGACTGGAGCTAAATGGAAATATTCTGAATACTGGAAGAGATTTAAACAGTCCTTTCAGATTTAATGAGATAGCCAGTGGACTAGACACGAAAAAGCAAACTAGTGAAGAACATGACACTGCTCAATGGGGTATGCCATGAAGCAGTTGAAGTGAACAATACATTCAAATGGACATGACATAAATGTTACGATTGTGACACGGGTTTTCATTCAGTGAAGTAATTGTTAATAGAATTCGTGTTATTGTTTGCCAAGACATAATGTTACACTTGAGAGTTAATTTCTGTCTGTCAAGACATAATGTTACACTTGAGAGTTAATTTCTGTCTGTCAAGACAGAATGTTACACTTGAGAGTTAATGTATGTCTTCCAAGACAGAATGTTACACTTGAGAGTTATTGTCTGCCAAAGCAGAATGTTACACTTGAGAGTTATTGTCTGTCTGCCAAGACAGAATGTTAGTTTGAGAGTTAATGTCTGTCTGCCAAGACAGAATGTTACACTTGAGAGTTTATGTCTGTCTGCCAAGACAGAATGTTACACTTGAGAGTTATTGTCTGTCTGCCAAGACAGAATGTTACACTTGAGAGTTATTGTCTGTATGCCAAGACAGAATGTTACGCTTGAGAGTTAATGTCTGTCTGCCAAGACAGAATGTTACACTTGAGAGTTTA
>MUZC01004423.1:464726-476947 GCA_002072015.1 Radix auricularia | reverse complement strand
CATTATTAATATAATGATTTATGATGTTCATATTTAGGCCGTAGTCTATATATAACAAGCCTATTTACGATTCAATAGCTATTAGTAACTATTAGCCAAACGACCTATAGATTAGTATGCTTTTAAAAGTCTAAGTCAGTATAACTATCACATTTTTTGGCTGTGTGAATAACGCTGGCAATATTCACACAGCTGTGGGAATAACGCTTAGATTATTCACACAGCTGTGGGAATAACGCTCACGTTATCCACACAGCTGTGTGAATAACGCTTGCCTTTATTTAATTAGCCTAGCCGAAAATGCCTGCTTAACTTTAACACTAATAAAATAAGACTAATACTAATACTAATAAATAATACTTTACACTTGACTTTATTAATACTAATGACTGAAATTATGACGTAACAAAATTTATTAATAATTAATACAATAGTATTTGAAAATATAGAAATAGTCTAATTCAGGTTGAACTGGTCTCAACAATCACCTTGTCATTCAGTCATAGTATAAAGAGTATAGACAACAAAAACTATACCGTACCACTCAATGTTTCGCATTCATATTTGTAATTCGTTCCTATCACCAATAACGTTTGTTTTTTAAAGTCATGTGACTTACACTATACATTTCTATTGGCCTTTACACTTCATAATACTGTAACATTTTGATCCAAATATTTATAATCCAATTATGTACAAAATAATAATCCAACTATTAGATTAGAGATATATTTTATTGAACTCTTGAAAAAAATGGGTGAAGATGAAGCGGCATTTTTCAGATCTTTGGCTGAGCAGTCAGTGGCGTAGCTAGAGCTTTAAGGGGCGCGCATAAATGACGTCACGCACCGACGGGGTGAGAACTTCCGAGAGGGGAGTCACAGATTTGACATAATTCCACTAAATTATATGATTACCAACACTTTATTCAATGACGTTTTAGTTTTGCGTGGTTTTCACGCGTGTTACGAAATTAGAGTGCAGCCCAAAACTAAAAACATATTTAAATGACAAGAAATTATTTTAAACATGTTCATTTTCAAATAGAAAATACTGCTTGTACTCTTGTACGGGGAGGGGGTGGGATCTCGGTCACGTCATATTGAGGAAAGGGTGTAAGTTTGCGTTTCGTGACGCCGTATGATGAGGGGGCAGGAGTTACAAAAATCAGCCCCTTAAGTCAATCATATGATGGTTTTAATAAATAAATTAACATGAATAAATAATTTTAATTGAAACGAAATACATAGTAAAAGGTGGGGAACAATGTTACCATTGCATGCCCTATTTAGTTAAGCAATAATAATAATAATAATAATAATAATAATAATAATAATAATAAAAGGCCGCATAAGAGGATATACCTATGAATACACATTATAAAAATACAAGATCATTGTTTTGAAGGCCACAAGAAATTTATAGGGGTCGCAGCCCCACCCCCACCCCCAAATGAGACAAAAGACATTCCAAATTCACACCAAAATACATTAACAATTAATATGCTTTCATTTTTTATTTATAAATAGACCTATATGATTTTTTTAGAATGAAGAATTTGTAAACATTAGTATGTAAACATATTTTTTATTATTTATACATTTACATACTTACCTAACCTTCATAGTAGAAAAATCGTGTATTATGTTATCAAAATTTAAATTATTTGTAATATCTTGTTCTATGGGACAATATTGCAAGATTTTATAGTTTTAAATCACTAATTGTGGAGCGAATATAATTTCTTTTTCAACTTCAGTTTGGAGAAGCTACTTTCACAACTAGATACACTGATAGTAATTGGTGAAATTTTTTTTGTGAAAAATTATAATGTTGGGTAAAGGTAAAGAATTTTACAGTATTTGCTGTTGAATATATTTTAATAGATCAAGGGGGCATTTCTCACTGTTTTTTTTTTCAACATAATGCCTCTTCTTGTAGTGAAGGTATTTTCTATTTGAAAATGAGCATGTTTAAAATAATTTTTTGCCATTTAAATATGTTTTTTGTTTAAGGCTGCACTCTAATTTCGTAACACGCGGGAAAACCACGCAAAACGTCATTGAATAAAGTGTCGGTAATCATATAGTTTAGTGGAACTTTTATTTAAAGTTTTGAATGATGTCAAATGTGTGACTCCCCTCTCCCCCCCGTCGGTGCGTGACGTCATTTATGGGTGCCCCTAAAAGGGCGGCATATTGGAGACCGCCCCGGGCGGCAAAGGTTCTAGCTACGCCACTGAGACTAGGGATACTGATTGACAATCGAAGTAACTGAAGCATCTTAAGAAGGTCATGAAAATTCGACACATTTCCAACCTCGCTGAAGGAATACTAAGCAGCTGTCCTTAAAGTAAGTCACGCTCTTTATTTTTTAATTTTTAAAAAATAAAATAGAAATAGCTTTTAAAAAATAATTTTGTGCAACATTTGAATTAGTTTGATGTTAAAATAGCGTGCAATGCGTATCTCCTGAGTGTGTTTTTCATAAATCTGAATTGGATGCAGCAGGACTGATATAGAAAGATCAGGAGTGGTTGTCAAATATCAGGATATAAATGTTGCCACAAAGTACAAAGCTCATATTTCTACGTTTTACTTTCGAAATTTTTTCCTCCTCTAATCACAATCGACCAAAAAACTGATGGGCTTAGGGATTCAGAAAGAGCAGATGCAGACTCCCATAAATTTCCTTCCTCATTTGTGCCACAAACTCTCAAATTTGATGACATTACGCCGAGATCATCAGGAGTTTTCAAAGTACAACCTTAAGATCTTTATTGTCAATCTTTGCAGACCAGCTTACTTGATCGAATCCGCAAAGTATGTCATTTATATTTTGCCTCAAAAACAATGTTGAAGAAACATGTAGGACAACACAGAGCTAGGGCTCAGGAGAATGTGCACACCCAAACTGTTCAAGAATCAACTGAGATAAAACGCATTCGTCCGTTGAGAATCGCTTCTTGAATGCTAAGAGATCCCATTGCAGTTATTACCAGAAGAGAAAATGCACATTCAGAGGATGTTGAGTGGCTAGATTAGGACGAGTTGATCTGTCTGCAATAAATAATCCTTCCAGGAAACAATGATGGTAAAAGATTGATGCCAGTCGTAACTGTGTTTGAACACTTCACTTCACCATGGAAAGATAATGTCCAGTGAATATTTTTAAATTAAAAATAATTGAAAAGACCATAACAAACAGATTCAGCATAGCACAAGAGTTGGTCACTAATTTGTCAATCTAGTCTTTTTTAAAGTCAATTTTTTCCCCTTTTTTATAATTTAATAATTGGTTGAGGTCAAGTTTCGTTAATGTACTTCTTATCCTGTGTCAGTAGATTGCATTATCGGAAGATACTTCTTTTCTGACTCATGCCCTTCATATCTTACTGAACTTTTGTCAGTCTACTCACCAAGTCGTCAGCTACGCTCTTCTGCAGATACACGCATTCTCTGTGTTCCTAAGACAAAAACTAAAACATTTGGCGAAAGGTCATTCTCTTTTTGTGCAGCCAAACAATGGAATTCTCTTCCATTACACATCCGTAGTATTTCAACTGCTAAGTCATTCAAGACTGCACTTAAGACACATCTTTTAAAAGTTTATTTTGAAAATTAATGAAACAACATTTCTTTAAATGATTAATGTAGCTGATGTATAACGTATTGTCATTTATGTAGTTAGTATGATATGAATGTTTCTTTTATTAATATATGTATTGTTATTTAATAATAATAATAATAATAAAATGATGATTTATATAGCGCTGTATCCCAGCAAGGAGCCAGGCTCACAGCGCTTTACATGGAAACAAAAATACATATATAAATAAAAAGAAACATTCATAGCATATTAACTACATAAATAACAATACGGTATACTCAATACATCAGCTACGCTAATCAATTACAGAAATGTGGTTTTATTATTTTTGAAAATAAATTTTAAAGAGATGTGTCTTAAGTGCAGTCTTAAATGACTTAGCAGTTGAAATGCTACGAATGTGTAATGGAAGAGAATTCCATTGTTTGGCTGCACAAAAGGAGAATGACCTTTCGCCAAAAGATTTAGTTCTTATCTTAGGAACACAGAGAATGCGTGTATTTCCATGTAAAGCGCTGTGATCCCGGCTCCTTGCTGGGATACAGCGCTATATAAATTATCATTTTATTATTATTATTATTATACTCTAAAACTTGACCTTACCCATTATATATGACAAGGTAGCAGTTAACTGATGTGTATTATATAATTGTCAACTCTAATTTTTGCACTTTTTGTTTTCAAATTCTGTCTTGATTGAGTTACTGTTTCATTGAATAACCATGACACCTGTTGACAATTAACTATTCTACTATTAAAGTCATTTTCATAACTGATAGTTCTTTTAAGTAAGGGGTGTACAGGATGTCAACTTCAGCTCCCTCAAATCCAGAATCCGGCAGGATTTCACTTCATAAATCCGGCTGGCCGGAAGAGCCCTAATTTATATATATATATTTAATGATGGCTCCTGCAAATCCGGAATCTGGCCATTTTAACAAATCTGACTCCAGCTCTGGCCAGATTTCACTTCATAAATCCGGCTCCGGCAGGATTTCAAATTTTTGAATTAGGTACCTCCTTACTTTTAAGTAGAAATTTTATATATTAATACAGTTAAAACTCTAAAAGAATACAGGACTAAACACAAACCATAGATATACGTAGGACACAATAATCTTCTGTACAGAAGGATGGTCTGTAATATGTAAGATAAGAAGTGTTTTGTAAGTATTAAATTAAATATTCTAAGTAGGTGTTATTAGTTTTTAAAAATTCTAAAGTATGACGTATTTGGGGTAAAAAAATATCTTGACGTATTTTATGGACGGCCCCTAATAGCAATTATACCTCTGTATGTCCAAGCCATTTACTGTAAGTCTCTGTAAGTTGATGAAATAAGACTGGTTGTTATAGGAATTTTATGTTGTATAATAATTTTAAATACAGGTACCAAGCACATTAATGACACATACCCATAGTCTGTCAGCCTCTTGGTTTTTCAATTTAGTGGCATTACTATCAGAACAACCTAATCCAATATAGGATATGAAGTTTTGAAATTAGGGACTTTCACATATTTTAGGATATTTCAATTATTATTTCTGCTTTGTAATTTTTTTTTAAAATTCAGATAAAAAGATTCCCCTTTTTTACGTTTACCCTAGTAAATGGGGAAAGTGGCTGCTTCCCCACCCATACTACACTGCTGCCGAAAATTGGGTTTCTCCCTTGAAATTGTTAAAATCTGATTGGCTACATTACAAATTACATTTTTCCAGATTTTCTTTGAAAAAACAACAATTAGACAGATTAAAATGAGTCCTTTTATTGATCATTTAGCACAATAAAATATAAGAAAAATAACAAAAACTATCATAAAAAATGTAATACATCATAAAGAAAAAAGATTACAAAAGACAATAATCGTGTATGTTAAAGTTATAAGTGGAAATATTATTTAAATGTGTATAAACTAAAACTAATTTCAAAAAAGAAGTAGATATTACAAAAATAAGAGGAAAGAGTCAAGATTATAGAAATTGCAAAGTTAAGATGTAAATTTATCATTTACATTCATCACAAATTGTCCATCTAGTTCAACTATAAGTCAATAGCTTAGTGTTAATAATGTCTATTTAAAAAAATGAGATCTTGGTAATGTCTTGAGTATAATTAGTATGAATAATGCAACTCATATCTGCAGGAGAAGTTACTAGCTGAGACTGCTGTCGCTTAAAGAAATGTAAAAAAATTTCCCTAATAAAATTTCACAGAAATAAGTCTAAGGATAACACTCTATTTGTTAACTAAACTTTTTGATAGTTTCATTGATAAAACACGTGAAAACTGAATAACTAACTCACTACCATAGATTCTGTAAGTTTAGCAGAACCCATTTAACAAATGAATCCCATTAAGTGGTCATTTGATTCTTAAACAACCTGCCATTGAAAAATCATGGGGAAATCAATGCTGAAGTAAAATGATTTCAATTTCTTGGCAAGAGAGCTTAATTGTAAAAAGATAATTAAAAAAAATGTTTTTAAAAAACTCCACAAATTTTTTAAAGTGTAACCACTGAATGTAAATGCATACTAATGATCGAATGCTAACAGTTTCACTTGTATGCCGTCATGGATGATTTTATAATATACTCCAGTGATACAGCCAATTATAGAATGGCTGAAATAAGGAATTACAATTGTTATAAAAAATAAATTATAAAAATTTCTTAAACAAATGTAAATATATTTTATTTTATAAAAAAAAGAGTCATGAGCATCTTTAAGTAAATATTAGTCTACTGAGCTTGTTATAATCTTTCAGTGAAAAAAATACTGTCTACTTTCAAATGTTTTAATTTTTAAAATTTTTTTAGAGACATATATTGAGACCATTTAGTGTTTTAAAAAAATAATCCAAACAGTTTAAAACGAATGCAAGAAATTTTATATGTATGTAATTAAATACATAAGCCATACTTATTCTAAATAAAAATTGTAATCCAAATTATAATGAATAATTGAAGTTCCAATAGAAACAGACCAGCTGTCACAAATAATGCAGCCAGATAACACTGGATAAATTGGTAGAACGAGAAAGCAAATATTTTTTATAACAAATTTAAAATTATACATTTGTCCTTTTGAATTTATTAAGTGGATGTCATTAACAATGTGCATTGAAAGGGGCTTTTCAAAGACACAAGAGCTTCAAAAGAAGTTTCAACTCCTTCTGTGAAAGTACATTAAAAAGAAAATCGGATTGGATCCTTTGGTATTGAACCTCACATAAACAAAGGTCAAAGATGAACAGTAATGGAATATTTAAGGCATCAGAAGTGGATTGAAAGAACCTGACTTTAAGGCGGGTGGTCTGTGGTTTGGAAAATATTGTCCAGAAGTCGTCAATTTATACTGTAGCAGTGGTTTCACTGTGTAGTAGTGGCAAGCTGGTTGCTTAGGCTGCAATGGCTGCTGAAAAGTCCCGAGACTCTTGACCCTCCTTCAGACAAGTGACAGGAATGAGTGGATGGTCAGTTTTCTGTAGGTACTCCTATGGTTTCAACATATACAAAAAAATGAAATGTTAAAAACAAAATTTAAAAAAAAATCTCATTTGTAAGTAATAAAATTAGTTTGATTGATTACAAACTATTTCTTCATAAATTTTTCTACTGATTGTAGGACTTGTTAAAACTTTTTTGTATGCATAATTTAAGTATTTTTAATTCATTATATAGGTAAGTGATTTGAGTGTCTCTTTGAGAAATTTTTGTCAAATCTATAACCACTAAATAAACTATGTAAATCTCTTATTATATGCACAGGGGAAAAAAAAGATCTAAAACTATATTTGTGAAGATCAATAATTTTCAATGGCATCTCTACACATACATGTGCGTATTGAAGTGCTAGTTTCTTCTCTCCAGCTGTGGTGCCGTGGCCAATCCAAACAAAAAGAGATTTCTTTGCATCCAAAATAAAGACATCCTAGGGGAGATAAAATATAAAATTAACAAATATGAAAACAAAAAAATTATTTATTTTTTAATTAAAAAAAATAATAAGTAGCACATCAACTTAAAGTTTCACTTTAGACAAAGCAAAATTAGAAATTTCTGGTAGAAAATGTCATTAGCTGTCAGATTCCTTCTATGACCGAAAAGCAAATTTAAAAAAAACAAACATAAAATGATAACATTCTTTGTGTCTTAAGAAACACTGCTATATTCTAATATAATACCATTCATTGTTTTATCACAGAATGACTGAAAAGTAGATAAATGGTTTTAAGTTCAGACTTATACACACAAAACCATATGAAGACCTCAAGGGAAGAAACGACTATGCCACATTTTTGTAGTTTTGAGATATTCAAGATTTACAGTTCTACACTGTACAGTCTTATCATGAATTAACCAAATACATTTCAAATTTTCATAGGGCCCGAGGTTATTGTTCTATAAAATCTCATTTAGAATATTTTTTAACCTCTATCAGATAGAAGGGATAACTCAAAAAGTTAAAAAATGTCACATAGCCATTTTTCATATATTTTAAGAGATGGGCTCTGAGCAATTGACAAAATACAACACAATATGGTGAGGGCTGCAGTCAAGTTGAAGCAATAAGTGTCAATAAGAAATACAAATTAGGAAAGATAAAAACTGGAAGAGAAGACATACAAAACAAATCGATCATTCTGAATTCATAGCCAAAACACAGAGAGAGTAAACTTCAGATTGGAGATATAAAATTGTAGACATTAAGAATTATGGGTGCATCGGTTGTAATCAAATAAATAACATGAAAATTAACTGTAAAAGAAATTGATCAGCTTAAAAAATATGTGAAAACTCTTGGTTGGTTAAGTAGCTAATCTTGGGATTAAATTACTAAAACTTTGTGATTCAGACTTTTCATCTTTGTGTTTAAGATATTCAACCTTTAATTGTAATTATTATTCTTTGGTTACACGAGTGTTGCTAAGTCAAGGGCCACCTGGAGTTGACTTAGTGACACGAGTGTTGCTAAGTCAAGGGCCACCTGGAGTTGACTTAGTGACACGTGTGTTGCCAACTCAAGGGCCACCTGGAGTTGACTTAGTGACACAAGTGTTGCCAAGTCAAGGGCCACATGGAGTTGACTTAGTGACATGTGTGTTGCTAAGTCAAGGGCCACCTGGAGTTTACTTAGTGACATGAGTGTTGCTAAGTCAAGGGCCAGCTGGAGTTGACTTAGTGACACGAGTGTTGCTAAGTCAAGGGCCATCTGGAGTTGACTTAGTGACATGAGTGTTGCTAAGTCAAGGGCCACCTGGAGTTGACTTAGTGACACGTGTGTTGCCAAGTCAAGAGCCACCTGGAGTTGACTTAGTGACACGAGTGTTGCCAAGTCAAGGGCCACATGGAGTTGACTTAGTGACATGTGTGTTGCTAAGTCAAGGGCCACCTGGAGTTGACTTAGTGACATGTGTGTTGCTAAGTCAAGGGCCACCTGGAGTTGACTTAGTGACACGAGTGTTGCCAAGTCAAGGGCCACATGGAGTTGACTTAGTGACACGTGTGTTGCTAAGTCAAGGGCCATCTGGAGTTGACTTAGTGACATGAGTGTTGCTAAGTCAAGGGCCATCTGGAGCTGACCAAGAACTTTGTCGCTCCTTCATCTATCAAAACTCAGTATTGCGCCACCTTATCATAACAAAACAATTGCAATCTAGAGGAGTGTGGACTGCCAAATTCAAATTCCTATTTTTATACGCCCCTGCTTTGTGGTTTAGTTACTCTACCTTTGTGTCGAAATCTGACTTGGACACAGTCCCTTTCTTTTCAACTTTAAAGGTCATATTTCCACTTGCATCAGACAGCCTGGCAATGGTTAAAAAAAACACACAAAAAAACCGGACATTTTAATCAATGCTTTAAAGCCAAATATTTGATGACATTGAAATTCATCTGCAATGACACACTGAATAATTTATGTAGCTACAAATTAAAAGTTAAACTTTGCCCAATTAGCAAATGGTCGCAGTCCAATTCTGTATAGCAAATTTAACTTCATCAGAAAAGAAGCTCACCTGAAGAGTTCTTTCTGTGTGTCTTTAGCATCAAACTCTGAGTCATCATCTGAATCATCCTCAGTCAAAGACTGATAGAAGAGGTGCTAAACAATACAACATCAAAGAAGAATAATTAAGTTTCCCTTTAAAAAAACAACAATCTATTGATTATCACTAATGACTTGAAAAACATGCAACAAATTGATGAAACATCAATGTTAAAACATCATGGCATCACTTGCTTATTAACAAATAAATCTATTTTCAAATAGATTGATCATCTTAAGGTATTAAATTCTAGTTTAAAACAAAATGGTTATTTTTTTATATGTTTGGAATAACTTTAAAAAAAAATTTAATGCAGGGGGAATAAATTCTGAAATACAACAGTTCTTACAGAACGATCGGTGGAGTCTTCCTCCAACACATCAGCTTTGGCACGACCAGATCTCTCAGACTCCAACTGTTGGCAGAACTGACCGGCCTGAAATAAGAAGGACGTAGCTGCCACCGGTAAACACAGAGTCTCACAAATAACTTTAAATAACATTAAAATGCAGAAAAATTATGTTCAGTTAATTCAAAAGCATACTAATTTTTTTTACATTGTCTTACACCCTTAACCCTTCCTTACTTATAACAAAAAGGATTATCATAAGTTGCAGAAAGTCAATCAGCTTGTATTACATTTTATGATTGATGTGACTCTAAGTTTATAAACAATTTCCTTAACCCAACCCCCATTGCTTACCTTGAATCTTTCATCCTTGTTGCTGCCACGTCCATTCCACTGATAGATCTTTTTGCCCAGATCAAGAATGAACACATCATCAGATTTAATACGATCTTTGCTGAGTGGTACCTGAGATTAGAAGTGAAGAACTTATTGGCCATACTGGCTATTTGAGCATAACAAAAATATTGACAAAAATTATTGTTACAAAGAAACTTTAAATTTAACACAAAAATACATTTCTCAGAGTTAAGATAAAATAACAATATAATGCCACAATCCTAATTAGTAATTCAGTTTTTTGTGTGGCCTTTTAACAAATTACAAAATTAAATTAAGACTTGAATATTTAATTAATTATTTCAAACTATATTTTTTAAATATATTTTATTCCTATGTGTAAATTTACTGTATTGATATCATTGTTTACATTAAATTTTATGAAAGATTTAAGATACCATACGTAAGGTTTCTACCACAGATGATCTTAAGTATAACTAAATATTCATAATAACATTATATAAGTGGATTGACTTCCTTACCACTGGCTTAACTGTTTTGTAACTACCTAAGCCACAAATAAGATCCTATTTTTAAATATAAAACCACCACATAATGACCCTACCTCTAAGACCCCCGAATATTGACCCAATCTCCAAGACCACCATCTTTTACATAATTTGTGAGAACTCATCTAAAAGACCTTCACAGATTAACCTTTTCACTGACACCACTACCATTGACCACCTCTCATGACCTGATCCCTGTAGCCACTGCCCAGGATCTTACCTCTGAGACCACCACATTTCTCCTCTGACCACTGAAGTGAAACAGTCTTGGCTTGTACTTCTCCTCCTCCACATGGCGAAACCCAGTTTGAGCTCCTCCTTTCATTATGCTGATGAACAAACAAATTCATAACCTGAACACATCTTTAAATGGGGCGGTCAAAATTTTAAGCCTTGAAATATTTTGTCACAACTATTACAGTGTATTGGAAAAATTACGTTTAGTGCAAAATTTACATATAAGGTGTCAAGGATATAAAAAGATTATTTTTATTACTGATAATATAACAATAACAGTTGATTTACATCTTTTAAATATTAATTTTTAAAAAGCCAAAACAAATCACCTCCAATCTCAGTTATACGTGACTTGTCACAAATGCATAATAAATATTTTCAAAGTTTACAAATGCTTATTTAGCCTGTATTTAAAAGAAATGAGCACCATTATATTTTTAAAATGATTGTGGCACTAACGTGACGGTTTTGAAGTAAGACTTGAACAATTCAGACTCATGGTCCTGAACTTCTCTGTGCTGCACTGGGACATCGTTGAGGAAAGTGTCCAGCTCAACAGTCTTGTAGGCAGCAGTGCCGTATTCGTCCTGTTGTTGGGTTGTAATACATAAGCTATTAAAATGCAAATTTTCTTTCTTTAAAAACACCTGTCACCATGTCCTTACTCAAATGTGGGAGCAAGGGAAAGCAAATGCTCAAAAGCAAATGATTTTTTTACTTACATTCATCAAAATACTGTAACTAACATTTTCAAGTCAAGCAGCTAAAACCCAGCATCTTATAAATTAAACAGGAACAGTCCTGATCTGTGGACTTGCTAACAGGTTAACAATAAACAATCTTACTATAGAGCTAACAATCAATGGCATTCTTTGAGTTTAAAATATTCACTTTCAGAAATAATCTGCAATAATTCCTTCTCTCATTGAATAATCATATATTTTAAAAAATAGAGTTTAAGTTTAAGGAATGTTCAAATAAAAAAATTAATTAATCTATATAAAATTAGTCAAAATTGCTAAATATCCAATTCATTAAATTAGCACTAATCTAATTGGAATAATTTAGCC
>MUZC01004423.1:416544-433709 GCA_002072015.1 Radix auricularia | reverse complement strand
CTTGTATAAAAACAACAAAACCCACAAAACCCACGGGCAACTCTCATGCAAAGATAATTCCTTGCTGGGATACAGCGCTATATAAATCATCATTTTATTATTATTATTATTATTATTATTTCACGCCGGGGAGCTATGCCCCGGAAATGAGTCACTGTAGATGTGTATTTAACCAGAGATGCGCCGATTGTCGCCACGACAATGAACCACAAAACAGCTTAAGGGCACTAGTATGTTGTCCCCCCTCTGGTTCCAGGGAACGGCTCCGAATTTTAAACGGCTCAACGTGAGAAAAGGGTGGTGGGTGGGAGCAATGTTTTTTATCTGACATTTTTCCTCTTCGCCCCTCTGTGCATCCCGTCAACTGGCGCACTGTGGTGACACATAATACAAGGGATAATATTTTTAAACTAGCGATTCCCCCCGAACGAAACTTGACGCTCGGGTGTCTACCTTCCGGAACTTTGCGCCCCGTAGGGTTGTGTAAATAGAATTGGGGCTGCCACTGCGCCCCCGGTCCGCGGCTCTCACCGGGTCTTCTTGCGCCCTCATTAGGGGGAAACGTCTTTCCAGCAGCAAATCACAAGGCACTCGGTCCGGAGACCTGGCTTCAAAAGGAGGGTGGGCGTGCCTGCAAGTGGCCAGGTACAATGCCCTGTTTTCCGCGCGGACGGCTCTCCCTTTTCTGAAAAGGTTTTCACGGTCCTTAGACATTAAACACCTGGGTATGTTGCCTGGCCACAAGGTAGCCAAGAGGGAAATAAAAAAAAAAAACAGCCTTTAAAAAAAAAGACTTTATTTTAAAATATATTCGCAAACTAAATAGGAAAAAATAAAAATACAATATGTCCGATTTGGTCGACAAGCTTTCAAAATTGACAATATCTTAAAAAATCGAAAGCTAATGAAAAATATATTGACTTAAATTATCGCGAACGCCTTATCTCTCGATTAAATTGGAAGCGTGTAGGAGGCTTAAGATTTTTTTTTTTTTTTTAAAAATGTAAAAAACATAAGATGATGGGGACAGGTATAGATAAAATATTTTCTTAACATCGATTTGTTTTTTTTTTTTTTTATTTTTTTTATTTGGCTTCTATTCAAGAAAATATTTTATTATAATATATATTTTTTAGTTATTGACATATGCAAGTGTCACAAAAGGAGTTATTTGAAATAAGATATAGGTAAATATGAATGCGTCTTGATGTGAGAGGTTACGTTACTACAGAAGCGTAACTGGGTTTTATGCGCACTTGGTTAATTTATTTTTGGTGCCCTTGACAAAAGGATATTTTTAAAAATTCAAAAGGTAGGAAAATACTAAATTTGAAAAAAATTGAAGGATTAGCCCTCGGTGCCCTTGGCTACTGCCCCGATGCCATGCGTGTTTACGCCTCTGTATCATTATAACACTATGTGTTACACCTGGATAATTAAATGACAATTCGATTTAATTTTATTTTTAATGGGTGAATTTCTGCAAAAACAGATACATAAGTAATGTATTTAAAATGTTTAATATATAATGAAAAGGAAGAAATAGTTTGTTGCAAGATGCTAGTATAAAATAAAATTATGAAAAAATAAATAGCACATTGACGCTCCTCGGGATTGCTGTGTACAATGATGGAATATCCAATTTTGAAACAAACAAACAGGCGAACAAACCAAAACAACACAAAAAGAAGTAAATTTTGAAGTCATGACTGGAGCCATTAAAATGTTTATACACTTCAGTTATAAATCTTGCGTAAGCTGTCTATTAAAATAATTACACAGAGACAGAGATGCGGGAAAAGATACGCTTCTATACCAAAGATAATAATCTCAAACTGAACAATTTTTATTCAATATTGTGAACTTATTAAAGACGAATTCTTTTTTTTTTTTTTTAAAATCCAAATGGTCATCCTAATAAACAACCACATATTTTTTTTATTACCCCTCCCCCCAACTGAAATCATTAGGCTATAATGAATACAAAGTTTAGTCCCATCAAAGAGAAGCAAATCTTGATAGGTCTGTAAAACAAAATTTACAGAAATAAAAAAAAACAACCCATCAAACCCCCGCCATACCCCCTCCCACCCCAACCACTCCGCCCGGAATAACACTCTTCCTCTTCTGGGTGTATTCAAATGAATGATTTAAAAGATAACACAAATGAACCAAGGCGCTAAACAAACGCAGGGATGAACACAATAACTTAATGGCTAGCATTTCTATTGACACCTAATAGTCTATTCACGGGAAAATCCATCGCTTCCCTCGCCCCCCGACCTCGAATGTGCTGGGGGAAAAGGAGAAAGAAAAAAAAAAATTAAATAATTAAAAATCGAAACCAGAAACAAAAGCGAGCAAGGGAAGTAACTCCAATAATTAAACCGGCGCAATGGCTGCCGCTACAATGCGCGGGGATCTTCTTTAAATAAGGACTTTTTAACCCCGTCCACACAAATATGGTGATTCGGATGCCGTCATTGGTTAATTACCCCTAAAGATCCTCCGCGGCAAAGTAGTCCCGATCAAAGACCTATGGCGCTGGGGATAATAAAAACCCGGGCCGACAAGTGAGAGGATGTCACCATTGTGTACAATCTAATGTCACGTGATTTTATCAACTTTTTTTTTTTTTCTTCCATTAAATTTTGTTTTCGCTTTTTTTTCTTTCCCATTCACCTCTGGAACGTCCTCCTGTAACATCTTTCCTTTATACCTGGTCTCCAGCACGTGTGGCAAATGTGTATCATTCCTTGAAAGACATATCGCTCTTTACCAGTGATCCTCAATCATGATAAATGGATGGGATCAAGCTTCGGTAAGGTTGCGTTTCAGAGGTCGCGTGTTAAAAAAAAAATCGTGTTTCTATAACAGAATTACTTAAGAAACATGTAATCGTTTTACAATCACAGCTCTCTGAAAATCTGGAACATTTCCGGGGATTCTGAAACGTGTTCGAGGTCCCCTCGTTTGAGAACTGCCCTCTACCTAGTCTAACCAAGCAAAGGGGAGCAAACTCCACACTCCTCACTTCAGTTTATACTGATAAAAGCTCTTCAAACTCTTTTCATTTTCTCCTATTCTCTGGTCTTTAATCCGCCCCTTTCCCGCGCCCTTGCCCCCCCCCCCCAATCACCACCCAACAGCTTTAATGGCTACTAGAACTGTCAAAGACTGTTGATTTTATTCATCGAGTTTATTCATTCAAGTCCCGTCCGCCCGTTCATAGACACTTGAAAAAAGTTTCGCCGCGCAATATTCGGATCGCTTTATTAGTATCGACCAGCGCAGGAGATTTCAATAAATCCACGAGCACATATTTTTATTCTGATCGGGTGTGTGAGTCCCGAGGCCAGGTTGAGGGTTGGGGCGTGGGCGAGGGGAATCGGAGGTAAAGAAGTGAGAGGTTTTATTATTTTTTTAAAGGTAAAACAAATATTTGGTGAAAAGTTTTATTGGTTATTGATTTTTTCTTTATAGTACAATGATAATGGAGAAGGATATACAATGGATCTTCAAACAATTAAACATAATTCATGTGGTAGCACTTTTGTAAAACATCGTGAGTTTCCCCCTATTACAGCCATGTATTGTAACAGAAACATTATCCGCAGCAGAGGCAGAGCTTTGTATTGTAATTGTACACTTGTCACTTGTATTTGTTAGATTAAGTCCTTTCCAAAGTACTGAGCATACATGAGGAGCTCGGTGTATATATATAATATACTAGTGTAGCTACGTGATATCACGGATGGTTTGGCAGAACTTTTTAATATCATTACCAGGTATGTTTTTGTTGAGTGTTCTCGGCCATGAGGGGCATCCAACGATCATCATCGGCATCTCTATCATGGGCCAGCCTCTCCAGGACCTTCCATTCATGGCGAATTCTCTTGATGTCTGCCTCCAATTCTCTGCGCCATGTGTTTCTTGGTCGGCCTCTGGGGGTATCATTTCAGGGATTGCCTTGTTTTTTATTTCCAGACAATCGATAACAAAATCATTATTATGAGTTGTGTACTTTGGCAGTATCAACAAACGCGAACTTTCAAACCAGTCTGAACACCTTCAGTATGTATAAGATAGATCAGTGGCGTAAGGAGGGAGGCAAGTAGGTGCCAGGGTGTAGAGCGCAAAAAATGAGACCTGCCACGTCATATTGTAATAAGTGAACAAGAATATGATGTTAAATAAATGTTTATCGTTAATTTTATAGTTTGTCCCGGAGCCAAAGATTTCTTAACAACCCTGATAAATAGATCACTTCTTTTTATTATGATAAAATAGTTATGTGGACTTTGTTTAATATTATTTTTTTAAGTTGGATATATAAATTCAATAATTCACTTTAATTATTCACTTTTTATAAATAGATAATACTCAAAATATATAACTGGCACACACTGCATCACTTCAATTTCACTTCCTCTCAGTCTAAGTAGGATATTTTATTCTGTTTTCCTGTCCCATGATCCCTTCTACGCATGCCTACTCGCCATCGCATTTCCTGTTTCATTCCTTAACACATACAATTAATTTTCTTAAAAAATATAATAATAATTTTTTTTATTAATAAATACTATTATTTGATGTGATTTTCTATCGCAACAATTTAGTAATAATGTTGAATGGTCAAAATCACCAACAAAACGTTGAGATGAATATAACAACATCCTGCATATTTATAACGAAGTGGCTGCTTGTCTCGAAGAAGCATCGTCAGGACGACCCAATATTCGGCTGCATACGCGCTCGTCCACTTCCGGTTTTTGCTATTTTTATTTTATTCTTGGTAACATTTTTTTTACGAAGTAGTTATCCGCAGAATTCTGGGAAAAACGCTATACGTTATTCGCAGAATTCTAAATGAATCTTCTGAGTCGTGAGATAGAAATCTCGGTCACATGACCGCTATTCAGATCCGCTAGGCTTAGTAAACTATAATTTTATAAAATTGACTTTATAAATTTTAAAAGACCATTGGCGTTCGAGTCTTTCGGGTCTCATCGTTAGTGCGTAGGATAGCTGGTAGTTATGTCTGAGGTTTGATTCTCGGTTGCGGAATTTTTATTTTTTTATTTTTTATTTTTTTTTCTCTTTGTTTTTTTGTTTGTTAAATTAATTAATTTTAAATATTTTGTTCATGATTTAGGTTTAGGGATAGGTTTTAGGGTGTGGGTTAAGTTTTTTAGGTTTAGTGATAGGTTTTAGGGTGTGGGTTAGGTTTAGTGATAGGTTTTAGGGTGTGGGTTAGGTTTAGCGATGAAATTAACAACATTTTAACAAAATGGCAGCAATCGACATGAAAAACAATAAGGCTGGCACTGAGACTTGAGAATATTTCACTGAATTCTCCCTTCCACATCGAACTATCAATAGAATTCTGGGGATAACGTTGAGCCGCAGAATTCTGGGGATAACGCCTCCCTTTTTTTTATAAGGTTAAAAAAATTCATTGGTGTTTGTGGCTGTGTGGTCGTATTGATAGTTAGATAGTACGCTACATCGCAGGTCCGCGGGTCGATTCCTTACTGATGCCTAATTTTTTTTAAAAACAATACAACATGAATTGATAATGAATAATATTTTTTTTTTAAAAAATGGTTTGTTTTGAAGTTAGGTTTAAGGATAGATTTTAGGGTTACGTTAAGTGATAGTCATAGGGTTTGGGTTAGGTTTAGTGATAGTTTTTAGGGTTTGGGTTAGGTTTAGTGATAGTTTTTAGGGTTTGGGTTAGGTTTAGTGATAGTTTTTAGGGTTTTGGGTTAGGTTTAGTGATAGATTTCAGAGATTGTTTGAATGCACATATAGAATCGGAGGTTCAATGAAAGGCGTAGTGAATACTTGTAAGTCTTCAATTTTATAAACATCATTTTATAAACTTCGAGACGACTAGTATTCATGCTGGATGACTCGAACTTCGAGACGAGCAGCACCACCCTATTTAGAATTGGTTTGACTGCTTCCCAGCATTCCTCCAAATATCATGATTAGTGAAAGCTTGATGTTGCGCTGTTCGACTGCGATCTTTTGGTATTGTCATGATGTTATACACATGTTTTATTGCATCCGAGAGTCACGGTGACTTAGTTTTATTTATACTGTCTTTGGGGTAGAGATTAAGTGTGTTTTTCTTTTGTGAAGGCGAAGCTTTCTAGTATGATTGTTACGCTTTCGCACGTATTCCGCAATGTTTTGAATAGTCTCAGGCGAACCTCTTTCTGCTGCGTTTTATGCATCGCTACGTATTATAATTATTGTGAATCATCGTTGTGATCATGTCCTGCATTGTGTTTACTGTTTATAAATTTGCCTGTTAATTGTAAATAGCCCTGTATGTTACACGCTTAAAGTTTAAGATTTAAATTATAGTCCGTGCCACTGGCGTTACAAAAAAACCCAGCTAAAATTACCGATAAATCCAATAAATAAAATATTACTCTCGAGCTTGATGCATTCTACTTACTGTTGCTATAACCAATCATGACACAAATTTATACGGTGTTAAAAAAGGTGTTAAGATATTATTCAGGGGCGTTGACAGTTTTGCTGTAGCATACCAAGGGAAGGGAGCAATACGCGGATCATTATCAGGCTTTAAGCGATCGCATGTTTGTCAAGCAAACTTTAGCAGGTGCAACTGTCTGATAACTGTCTTATAACTGTCTGATAACTGTCTGATAACTGTCTCATAACTGTCTGATAACTGTCTCATAACTGTCTGATAACTGTCTCATAACTGTCTCATAACTGTCTCATAACTGTCTGATAACTAACTGTCTCATAACTGTCTGATAACTGTCTGATAACTGTCTGATAACTGTCTCATAACTGTCTGATAAATGTCTGATAACTGTCTGATAACTCTGATAACTGTCTGATAACCGTCTGATAACTGTCTTATACAGTGCTCGATTTAGGAAAAAACCAGTGCCGGGGATGAATTTTTTTCTGCAGAGCCGGGGATAAATGCCATCCCCGGCGGGGATGGTAAAGGTTAGAGCAGAGCCGGGGATGGAGCCTCACAGTGCCGGGGATATCCCCGGCATCCCCGGCGGTAAATCGAGCACTGGTCTTATAACTGTCTGATAACTGTTTGATAACTGTCTCATAACTGTCTCATAACTGTCTGATAACTGTCTGATAACTGTTTGATTACACAAATTACTGTTGAAGGTTTGGGGTATCTAAGCTCTTTTTTCTAGAGCAGTGCTACTTGAAGTTGTGGTTAGTGGACCGATGCTTGCCCGCGGACCATCGACTGCCGGTCCGCAGAAATTATCAAGAATCGAAAGAAAAATATTGTTATAATTTTCCTATTGAAGCCATTAAACCTAATCCAAAAATATGTCAAATTTTCAAAAAATGGGCATTTAAAATAAAATATACAAATTTAAATGAATTATAGTACTGGCAATAATTATTTATTAATGTGTCTGTGTGTGCGAGAGAGAGAGAGAGAGAGAGAGAGAGAGAGGGAGAGAGAGAGAGAGAGAAAGAGAGAGAGAGAGAGAGAGAGAGAGAGAAAGAGAGAGAGAGAGGAAGAGAGAGAGAGAGGAAGAGAGAGAGGAAGAGAGAGGGAGGGAGAGAAGAGAGAGAGGAAGAGAGAGAGAGAGAGTATATTAATTATAAATAGATGCGAGTTTTGAACTGGCACATACATTAAAAATAGCACTTTAAGATTTCTTAAACCAGCATTCGGGACTAAACGTCTGCTGATGTCAACAAACAAAATGTTCAACTGAAAATAAAAAAGTATATTTGAATTATAATTAAAATATTTTTGTTGGGAATTGAAGGCGGCTGGGCATCGTGCTAGCCACACAATCCTCTCGTCCAGGGGCGGATTTAAACTGCACTGGGCCCCTGGCTGCAGTCAAACGGTAGCACTATTCGCAATCAAACGGGGGCCCTATCCAACCAGCGTCTTTTTAAATAAAATGATTGCTAGCAGCTAATATAAAACTGAAAATAAATATTAAGCATGGAAAAAAAAAACGAACACGAAGAAATAACTTTTAGAAACGTTCGCTGGTATGTTAAAATGGAGTTGGAAAAGAAAATTTTTGAAAAGAAATATTCCACCAATGGGAATTGATCCCGAGATCGCTTGCACCACAAGCCTATACTCTACCTCACAGCCAGCAGAGCTTATCGTATTTAGTAAATTTTAAAAATATAAAAAAATTATTTATTATACTATTTATATGTACTCTAAGTGAGCCATTCAAATCAATTTTTTTCGATTATTAAGACTATCAGGTCTGAACAGCGATCAGTTAAATAGTTTAATAGGTACGATTTATTAATTTATTTAATTTATTATATTTTCAAGGGTTCGTGCAAACATTTGCACAGTTTTATTGTTAAATATAAAAAAAGATTTGGGGCCCCAAAGCCGTCGGGGGACCCTGGCTATAGCCCTTCAGCCCCCCCTTCCCTTAATCCGTCATAGCCTTCGTCTACCGTGGCTATAAAAACTTGAGGACGCGGCACGCGGCATCACTTGTCTCATGGGCTAGTAGGGGGAACTTAATTGTTTACTGTTTACTTTATGATTAGTTAAGTTAATAAATTACTAAAACCTAAATTTGTAGGCATAATTATAATTATAGGTACTATATTACTATATTAATTTTTAATAATCTTTAATTAATGTTACTTTTGCACACCTCATGATGCACACCTTCTATTAAAATATAAGATCAATGACGTCAAAGCGTTTTGGATCCATCCCACCAGCCAGTGCGTGACTTGGGCAATTATTATATATATAATAGCCCAGTGGTGTGGGTATGTTTGTAACGTAACGCGTAACGCAAGAGATGTACCACAGTCTACAGCAGTTAGTTTAGTTGAAAAATCGTGTTTTGATGAGCACTGTAAAAATATTTAATAGGATGACGTCATTGTTTGGTGTACATCGGTGCGCAAAATACGGTGCGCAAAATACAACCCCTATTATTATTATTAAATAAATACTTTGCGTACATTTCATAAAGTTTAATAATTCGTATTTATCAAAAAAGGACAAGTTAGTTGGTCTTTAAAAAAAAGGTTGGCGCCGTAGGCGCCCAAAAAAAGGGGGCGCCGCAGGCGCCACGGCGCCCGGCACAATCTATCAAAAAAGGACAAGTTAGTTGGTCTTTTAAAAAAAGGTTGGCGCCGTAGGCGCCCAGCGCCGTAGGCGCCCAAAAAACGGGGGCGCCGCAGGCGCCACGGCGCCTGGCACAATCTAGTATTGTTTATAAATACGTAGTGAACACTATTATAAATGAACAATATCAATAAGCAATCAAGGCTTAAGGTAATTATTTTCGAATTTGTTTGATGACATAATTTGTATAAAAAAATACATAATAATTTTAAAAAAAATACAATTATATTAATTATATGGATGTACAAGTAGGCACAATATTTTGTCAGTGATAAAGAACACTTTATCTTAAAATAAATTTTAATATCGATGTGCATTACAATTTAATAGTCTGTAATCCCTGCACCATAAAGCACTGGTACTAATTTAGTTTAAAATTGTGTTGTTCTTGAGAAAACTTAGGATAAATGATACGATTTTTTCTTCTTTTAAACTCATTTGAAATTGAATTTACATCACTGCGATAGATCTAGACTAGAATCTACATATTATTAACTTGTGTTGGTTTAAAAAAAAATATGTTAGTAATTTAAACTTACGTTTAAAAAAAAAAAAATTCAAATAAAAATATATTTTAAATATTGGATTCATTTATAGTAGAAATGTATACCATGAAACTATGCAATGAATATTATACGTTTAATCTATATGTAGTATATTTAACTTAATGTGTTCAATCATTATCGAACATCGCATAGTGTGGTTTTAACAATCTATATATTATTTAAGTGGTACGCCACTTAGCTTCGATCCCTATATTTAGGGGTACAATGACAATGGAAAGCGAGGGGGGAAGTGTGGTTTTAACAATCTATATATTATTTAAGTGGTACGCCACTTAACTTCGATCCCTATATTTATGGGTACAAAGACAATGGAAAGCAAGGATTTTCATACGTATCAGGTCACACTAAATCCAATAAAACAAAATCATGTCTCTATTTTATGCTAGTTTTCGATCTTTAAAGTTACATAAGATTGGTAACTTGAACGTAGAAATAAAATCAACATACTTAAAAATTGAATTTGTTACTCACATAATCAGGAAGACAATCATTGACTTTTAATATAATCTCTTTCTATTGATAAAAATGAAGCCCAACGCCAACATGTGACACCTTTTTTTTCAAGCAACATTTCTAGAAAACAATTCTTAGTACCAGTCCTTGACGATGAAGACAATATGTGAAGTAAAGTAGTTACCGCCCACGACCAGTGAAGACAAGTGATTATTGTTTTCAAAATTGTTGGATGGCATGCATCATATAACTAACATAATTCATGCCAAATGTTTTAAGGGCTGTAGGCCATGTAGGGCCTCATGTTGCTATCACATCTGTACAGAGAAAATAGTCCACCGGTCCCTGGTCCAATGGAAAAATTCCCGCCGGTCTGCCAAAATAAAGTATTTGAGAAGCACTGCACATGCTCTAGAACAGTGGATCCCAAAGTGGTCCGTACGGACCACCTGGGGTCCGCGGAACCATTCAGGGGGGTCCGTGAAATATTAAAATTGATTTGGGGGTCCCTGAACAACGTGGTACGCGCAAGGTTAAATTTAAATAAAAATCTGATCAGTTTGTTCTATTACGGACATTAAAATAAATAATTATTGGAAACAGATACAACATGTGAAGCGCTATTTGCTGAATTAAAAAAAATATATATCCTTGATTTTCTGGCATACCTTAAACAAGCTGTACCAAATGTATTTTCAGTACATTGTGTCATTCAATTCGTTCATCGACATCATTTATTCGCAAAAATTCTTTGGGAAAGTTTGCATGGATCACTAGATTATGTCATTAGAGCAGTTAATAAAATCAAAAGGAATTGCTTCAATGAGATATTATTTGCTCCATATTGTTTGGAAAATAAAGAGGACTATAATCATTTATTTATTCACACACTTTATCAAAAAGTGCATATTTAATTCGATTTATGCTCTCTTTGATTCAGTGTCCGAATTCCTGGAAAAATAAAAAACAATGATTAGCAAGTATTAGCAACACAATTAACTTCAAAAACGACATACGCTTTATGAATTTTTTATTTATTCAACTTTAAGGAGAATAATTTGAAACTAAAATTGTTATATCTAAGATTGTTGCAAAACTTTTTCTGTGCAAACAACACTTAGGACTTAGGCTTACTTTTAATTTTTTTTTAAATAAATTTCAAAATAGAGATAAAGATTTGCTGGGTTACTGCAACAGCTTGACCGTCCTTCATGCAGACGTCAGACCTAAACCAAAGATTTGAAGACATTATATTCCCGAATGGCAGTTAAACCCTTTTTCAAATGGACAAATTCAGTTCCCAAACAAAGATAAATCCATATTAGCACAGGAGCAGCGTATTAAAAGGAGGAACTTTAACCAATGTTTGAACTAGGATACCACAAATTCTAGTTACAAAGTCAGATAACTGTTTTATATCCTGCATTATTTGTTAATATACTGCCCAATTTTAGGTCCTGGGTTTTATATGCACAGCTCACTGGTAGGACGAAAATCTCTGTGTACCAGGCCTGCTTGCTCAGCAACTCCTTTATGACGGCGAGTGATGGACGACCTACGCCAAGCAAATAAAGCACCTTAACAGCTTCCACTTATGAAGCTTACGTAGGATCCTACACAACAGTGGATAAAATCCCCAATGTCGAGGTACTCAGAAGGAGCCATATGCTGAGTATGCACTTAGTACTGAGTCTGAGGCGCCGGCGGTGGTTGGGTCATGTCCGCAGGATGAGCTTGGAGCGTATTCCAAGAGTTCTGCTTTACGGTGAGCTGGCAACTATTAGGAAAAGAGGTTGCCCTTGCCTGCACTTCAAGATCGTCTGCAAGAAAGACATGTCACTGGCGCAGATGGATCATAAGATGTGGGAGACCATTGCTGTGGAGCGCACACTCTGGCGGGTAAATGTGCGTGAGGCACTCAAGTTACGAAAGCATCCCTCACAGCTAGGGGTGAAGAGAGAAAGGCAAGGAGAAATTGAAGGGGTTAGAAGAGCAGGAGTAGACGCCATCATCCCTTGAAGACGGGCGGATGCCATATATATATATATGTGTGTGTGTGTGTGTGTGTGTGTACATATGTACACACACACACACACACACGCACATGGGGTATTGCACAGAAGTTTTTGACTGCTTTACCGTCTTCTTATTTGGAAGAAAAAAATCAGTGACGTTGTGAATCTCATCATAAAAAAAACATAAGAAAACCACTAGAAATTGGTGCTCGTGGGAATCTCCATTTGCTACTCATAAACATTGATACTGTCATAAAAACACTCATAAAATCGCATAACGTAAATTCAAGTTATAAATTGTTGTCATTTTTATTTTAACAAAGACAATTTCAATATATACTACTGTACACCTTCATAAAAATGTGGCTTTTCTAATTGTAATTTTTGTACTATGCATTTATGTAGTTTTTTCACTCGGGGGTCCGGGGGAAGTTTTGACTACAATAGGGGTCTGTGGGTCGAAAAAGTTTGGAACCACTACTCTAGAGGGTCATCGCAAGTCATTAACAAATAAACGTACACATTCTGAAAGTCTAAATGTTTCAAGTTATAGATTTCATATTAATCTTATAGTATTTCTGTTACATTACATGCCTTGGGTAAGACTTACCAACACGTATCTGTTAATTACTAGCACATATGTTTTGGTGTCTCGTGAGCTACCACTTGATCTTGTTAAAGAGTTTTGTCCTAAATTTTTTGACAAAACATTTCGTTTACATTTCAACCACGCCATGCTGGCCCTGACCGGAGGTAATGTCTTAGTTGACCAACTGGCCACAGCATATACCAGCTATCGACCAGGGGCACTCACGCGTGAGGTGACAAGACTAACATTCATCAAACCCCCTCTATACAACAAGTCACCGAAAAATCGATGTCGTTACGCTTAGCTCCAATGCTGCCATGCCGAGCGATCATCTCTTTCAGCTACAGCTCACAAAGAGCTAACGTCTTGGCGTCGGCCGTCATAATTAACAGATAGGCAGCGCTTTATGGCAATTAATTACCAAACATGTCCAAAGGGCGAGAAAACACACCCTAACAGTAGAGTTATTGTCCCTGGCACATTGGTACATTAAGTGAAACCAGTGTCAGGACTGACACGTTATTAGCGTCGGCCTGCAAAGAGAAAAGAAATATAAAAGAGTGGGGAAAATAAAACAAAACAACGTCATCTTTCGTGTTTGCCTACTCGTCGAACGCTCGGGGCCTGACAGCATTTGCCATGGCGTATAACTCGCGATGGAGTAGCGGGGAGACTAAATTCATACTCTGATTGTCGCTCACGGCACTTATTTGTTTTTCAAGGGGACGTAATGAGTGAATTAAGGCTGCGTGTCGCCGCAAGCCTGCTCGGATGTTGTGGGGCGGAGGTGAGCGCGAGGGCGCTATTGATACAGTGGACGAGGGACGATAATAAAACATTACAGAGCTATGATTAGCTCCCCGTGTAGGGGGCACAGCTCCGCGGACAAAAAGCAACAACAAACAACACAAAAGCCGCCCGACCGTGAGCGCATGTGTGAAAGTGCTGTTGACTCTCAATACAAATATTTCCGGAAATGCGCTTGACGTCATTTGCTCCTCTAAGTGAGGATTTACACTCGGAGAACGCCTTAGAAGCAAGAGTCAGTCCATTTAGTGAGCTGAAAGCTTCCATCACACGACTTAGGGAGCTCTTTCCTGTAGCTGTGAAAGGTTTCAGTCAAATAATACCAGGGGATGGGTCCACCATTGATGGCCGTGGAGTGATGCGATTCACAAGTAGAATAGTTTAGGATAATACTTGGGATAGGATTGATTTGTTGAGGAAGGGGGAGAGACAAGAGTAGGAGTAGGGTAGAGTAAGTGAATATGTATGTAAGAATCAAACAGGGTATATACAAGAG
This sequence comes from Radix auricularia, assembly GCA_002072015.1. Taxonomy (NCBI): domain Eukaryota; kingdom Metazoa; phylum Mollusca; class Gastropoda; family Lymnaeidae; genus Radix; species Radix auricularia. The sequence goes on along the minus strand of MUZC01004423.1, from coordinate 419,623 downwards.
TAGGGTAGGGTAAGAGAATATGTATGTAAGAATCAAACAGGGTATATACAAGAGTAGGATAGAATATGTAAGTAAGAATCAACCAAGGTATTTACAAGAGTAGGGTAGAGTAACAGAATATGTATGTATGAATCAACCAGGGTATATACAAGAGTAGGATGTCTACGATGATATATAAAGAGATAGAATGAGGTGGCACACGATAAGGTTAAGATAAGATAACACTGAGATAGGATTGGAGTGTAGGAGGACCCATGTAGGAGGACCCATGTAGGAGGACCCATGTAGGAGGACCCATGTAGGAGGACCCATGTAGCGGGCATAGGTTTGCACACAATGAACCAATCGGCAGTACAATTTTTGGGGGAAAACGTTGGAGGCATAAACGATTTATAAAATGAATGAAATTAATCGAAAAAACTGGCTCCGATTGGCTTTAAACATTTAAAAAAAATATTTTGTTTCTTAACAAGTAAACAAAAGCAGTTCTGAAGGAGTAGGGGAGAATTCAATAATTAGGACGGTACGTGAAATAAAGCATGGTCAAAGAAGTTATCGAAAGGAAATGAAAAGAGTGCTGTATTGTATAATTAAAATTTAAAAAACACAAAATTTCATTGAAAGGAAAATTTCTATGTTTGGTAAAGGCTGACGGTGCTAATAATTAAGGAAGACAGACGAACGCATACACACAACAGATAAACATATACAAGGTGTATGGCTTTAAAGTAAAAAAAATTATATAGAGGGGGAAAATCAACGAATGAAAGAATCAGAAATACAGAAACTAAAACTTAGTTAGAAAGGCTAAAATAATCAACCGAAGAAAAAGATAGCACTTTAACTTGCGAGGTATAAAAAAAAATAACGGATTCAATGAGAATTTAGTAAATGGGTTAACGAAGACCGTGAAAGAAAAAAAAAAGCACAGGTGAGAAAAGTAAAGCTGACCCTCGCCGTGTCCCCGAGTTCCAATCAGTTCCAGGCAGTGACTCGTCACGCCGCCTGCTCGCGTCCATTTCTCGCTGTTTAGCCACGCTGATGAGTAAATGGCTTCTTGTTGATGAAAAGCTGCGCGCTTTTTCCAGTTCTCATCTCTGATTAAAAAATCCATCGCAGCGCGCATTACGAATGTTTTCCCTGCTTCGTCAACAACAACATTCGCCGAGGTGATGGTCTCCCGGGTGTGGGGGTGGTGGTGAGGGAAGGGGTATGTTGGGGTGGGGGGAACTTATTGTTCGGGCTGGAAGGGAGGTAGGTGGAGTGGAAAAAAATTATGCTTTCTCCCATGTCGTCGATTGGGCACGGGTCCTTAAAAGCGATAAATTTCATACAGACAATTATAACAATGTGGGTGAATGATTGTCTCTGACCTTGAACTCTGGCGAGTTTCCCTTGAACTGTGGCGTGTTTCCCTTGAACTTTGGCAAGTTTCTCTGTAACTCTGACGAGTTTTCCTTTCAGTATCCTTTTTTTTGTGTGTTTGTTTTGGAAAACCAACCCTTTTTTTTTCAAAATAATACGCACCGCACCATGCGACAGGAAAATATTAAAAAGGTTGTTCAATATAATGCACACCGCGACAGTCTAACATAAAAAATTTACATGCTACATAGAGATAATCTAAAAATTCATTTATTTAATTACAATACATTCAATCCATGTGAAATTTTGATAAATCATTTTTATCTTCGTCACAAGTCTTCCTGTAAAATTTCTGCTCGCTAACATACAGCGATGTTGGTTAAGAATTGATCCAAAATTTTGCGACAAACAATCAAGCAGACACCACGAGTTAAGATTTAGGATTTTTCAAATTGTATCGAGTTCAAAGCTCATTTAAAAATAAGAAACACAATCGGGGAGGGGCGATTGATTTCCTTAATAGAAAGATTAATTTCGTTTTTCTAACAATAAATGTTAAATTAAAAGATGTTACAACAAATTTTTAATTATCATACAGAAATCCAATCAATTTAAATTGGGAAAGAGGATGTTTTTTCTTCTTTTTTACAATTAAAAAAAATAGAATTAACAAAAGGAAATACAAGTACTAACAAAATGCTGGCATAACTTTTTAAGCTTCATTCGAAATGGTATAGGTAATATATCTACTAAAGATAATGTGCCAAATTCGTATATACTAGACATAGACTAAGGTACAATGGTCGTTATTCTAGATGTATAAATAGTATAATGGTTTAGTTATAATGTATTTCACTTCCTCACTTTGACTAGAATCGCCAGGCCTTCTATTGACAAAGTTTATAATAGCACACACAATGGGCAAGAATAGACTTCACAAATAAACAAAGTGAACTGTTTTCAAACAGAACTCGGTTTTTCACAAGTGCTGCTGCACGCGCAGGGGCTCTCACCTCTGGGATTTGTTTTAACTGCATGCATGATGTTAAATAGAGTCAAATAAAACATATGTTCGTGCGTTTAAGGCAGGGTTTAAGGGATTTGAAATTTTGTGGGTTTTCCTCTGTGCGTTCCCCCGTTTTCAGAGTGAATAATATAATGCAAGCAACGATTAACTGAAACTGGTGCGGATCATTCTTTGCAAGGAGCAAAAACACCGAAAAACACATCTTTATTTTGAGAACAATATTATTAAAATCAAAATCCTTGCGATCACGGAAAACGTTTTTTGGGTGTTCCTTTGAAATAATAGGGCTAGGGTAGGGCGAATCCGGGCAAAACAGTGACCGTCAAAACAGCGACCGTCATAATAGCCACGGTGTTTTGATATAGTCGCAATTTTGAAGTCGCTATTATGACGGTCGCTGTTTTGACAGTCGCTATTTTAACTCGTGCTAGGGTATGGCAATGTTCCCTTTAAGTTGCGCGGCTGTGAGGCCGCGCAGCAAATTTTGCAAAATATTGCAATGAAAAATTAATGCTGTGCAAGTTTGCACACGAGTTTTCCTACTTTGCAAATCGACCGTTGAACCTTGGAGGGAATAATGGGGTAGGGGTTACGGTTAAAGACTAGACGTTTGTAAGTAAGTGTTTGGGGATATATTTTTTTTTTTGCACTTATAAATATATTTTTAGTTTATCCCCTATATCCCTA
>MUZC01004423.1:392467-416524 GCA_002072015.1 Radix auricularia | reverse complement strand
CCCCCCCCCCCCCCGGTTATCGCCGACTGTTCAGCACCCTATACAATATTTGAAATGACATTTCAGTCGTTCTAATTATCAGGTTTTCATCATTTGATCTCTCTCGGTTTTAAAGAATAAATTGATTTAAATGTACCTGTACATGCGCACTTTTATAAATATATTTTAATTTATTTAAACACTGCACGTAAAGTGTCATCACTCCAACCCCCACCTCCAATGTGCCCGCAATAGTACGTTGGTCAGTGAGCAAAGCAAAAAAAAAAACCCCAAAAAACTTGAATTCTGTGCAAAGTTGCACTGATCCATTTTAATGTGCAATACTATAGGAAATTTGTGGTAATTCTAAACTGCTGCGCGGTCACGGTTAGATATATGTGCGGCCGCGCAGCTTAAAGGGGGACATTGCCAGCCTCCTATTCATTATCTACTCCGTCCACCTCCATCCACGGGGTCAGCGCCGTCTCGGTCAGTTCTTAGTGCGTGCACCGATGTGTCGAGTCTCTGCACGTGACCAGCGGAGCAGAAGTGAAAGCGTCAACAGAGAAAGGTGAGAGCGCCAATTACCTTGCCGTGCAGTTCAGGCGTCGTAAGAACTCTCGCCTGTCACACTCTTATTTACTTTTCATCCAAGCCTGACCCGTCGCTGGAGACAACGCCAGGGATCAGATGAGACGTGGCGTGCCCTCCCTCCCCCCACCCCTTCACCGAGCCTCAAACTCGTCTTAAAAAACCCAACAGCAACAACAAAACCGCGACAGAAGTCTGTCGTAACAGTTGGGATGGAACCGCGGTGAATCCCGTGGGGGACTACCACAATTACAGTTTCGTTAAGTAAATCAACTTTTTTGTTTTTATGTTTTACTTCTTTAAGTCTAAGGGTCCGTATGGATCAGGGTTTAGATGCGGCCCACGAGTCCCACTCATCTGGCCCCTGGACACCTTTTAATCTCCAAAACAATGGTACTATTTTAATTCTGTGGTCTTCAAAATCGCTTAGTAGTTGGGGTTTAGTAGTAGTCCCCCTAAACTGCTGTTTGACAGGTAATGCACCCTTCGGCAGGAAATTCTGGAGACCCCTGGTATCGATCTTCAACTTCTTGGGTTGAGTTAATTGACGGTAGTGAAATGGTTCGAATAAAAACCAAAATGGGTTTGTGTGTGAGTGCGTGGCGGGGAGAGATATTTTAGCGAGCTGTAGCACGCGTAATTTCGGACTGAGAATTTATTGGAGAAAATAAGATTTTCCATTATAAAAAAACAACATTTTTTTGGGTAATGTTTTTGTTTCCAGATTTCACTCTTAGACGTAGGCAACAAAAAAACAACAAAAAAACAAAATCTATCTATCTATCTTTCTATCTATCTATCTATCTATCTATCTATCTATCTATCTATCTATCTATCTATCTATCTATCTATCTATCTATCTATCTATCTATCTATACTGGAAATTCACGTACGTCATGGTGAGTTCTAAAAGCCAGTAATTTTTTTTTCAGTAGATTAAAAGATACTTACATTTACAGTATCGATTTGTTAAAGAGACAAGTAGAATAACTCTCAGTTACAGTTGCACCACTTTGTCCACAGATTTTCTCCCTTTACGTGGTGCTGACGGGCCTTGTTCCCTTTAAGCTGGCCGATGCCACATAGCAGTTTTGAATTACCGCGCAGCTAATTTGGTAAAATATCGCGCAAATAGTTGATGCTGTGCATCTTTCCACAGGAGGTTTTGTACTTTGCATTCGGACAAACCAACCTCAGTGGGAAAATTGCTGATGTGTCGAAAATTATGGGTTAGAATGAACGCTGGTGTTTCTTATTTTTTGGCGCCCCAGAGCGATCGATTCATAACGCACAGTTTTCATAGATCTCCTGTAAATAACATCAAAACATTTCATACCGTATTCCTCTGCAGCATATTCATACATAGATAAATAAATACCCGGCTGTCTGCGATTACTTTCGATCGCCAATACCCGTTTTTTAACAATTTTATTATATCTCAACACTCCTCGCATCCCGTGTTCGCATCTGCACAATTAAATGTATGCTCCACTGGGAATTCCCGGAGCACTATTTTCGGCGCGGTCAAAGAGCGTACTGTCAGCCGTGGCCATCATTAAAGAGATTGGCCCACGCCGGGTAAATGACGGTGGTCATTCATAATGCATGCCCGTCAATCACTCACCCGTGGACACCGTCGCCTGGAGAGCTACCCATTTGCAGGCCATCCCCGCGTCACTTGTCAGCCGTGCAGTCAGGAATTACACATAGATTTGGCTCGCGCTCGGGCTGAAATCTGGCTATAGATGAGGCTGAACAAATTGAAAGCAAACACAAATTCTCGACCGAGTATAGAATGAAATTTGATTTAGATTCCACTCCCCCCCCCCCCNGGGAAGGGGCATTAAATCGGTAAGGCTAGGGATTCGAATAAACTGGAGCTTCTTCTAAGTGTCCGTTTGTCTGACCTGGTCATTTTATAACAAACGTTGGTCTTTTAAAAAAAAAAAAGACATTTTGACTGAACAGAATCCAATGGGTCGCAGCACGGTTAAATAATAAGACAAGAGATAAGATAAAGTAAACAGTGGTTGGCAGACTGAGGTGGTTGCTGTTGTTTGTGTGTAGGGATGTGTGTGGCAAAAGGGCGCGCGTGTCTCGGGTTGTATGTATAGTTATTTGTCATATTCATATTCAGGATTGGGTGTAGAACAAATGGGGTACGTGCCTGATGTGTGGTCAACTTCTCACCTCAGCAAAAAAAAAATACATTGAATTGAGAATCTTGAGATGCTTATTAGGAGGTTGACCATTATTGTTGATCATATCAGTGGATAGTAAAATATTGAATGGAGAATAATTTTGACCATAGAAGATAGAATGTTGACCATAGAAGATAGAATGTTGACCATAGAAGATAGAATGTTGACTATAGAAGATAGAATGTTGACTATAGAAGATAGAATGTTGACTATAGAAGATAGAATGTTGACTATAACTATAGAAGATAGAATGTTGACTATAGAAGATAGAATGTTGACTATAGAAGATAGAATGTTGACTATAGAAGATAGAATGTTGCCCATAGAAGATAAATGTTGACTATAGAAGATAGAATGTTGACTTTAGAAGATAGAATGTTGACTATAGAAGATAGAATGTTGACCATAGAAGATAGAATGTTGACCATAGAAGATATAATATTGACCATAGAAGATAGAATGTTGACCATAGAAGATAGAATGTTGACCATAGAAGATAGAATGTTGACCATAGAAGATAGAATGTTGACCATAGACGATAGAAAGTTGACCATAGAAGATAGAAAGTTGACCATAGACGATAGAAAGTTGACCATAGACGATAGAACTGTGAGACGTAGGAAGTATATCATGATACATCCGGGTACAAGAGAGGATCGTGTTCCAATGATACAAGTTCAATTTAATCATTCATTATATGTTTTGATACTCATACATAAAAGGAAAATACGTTGTCTTTGTTATGCTCTCAGTATCAAGAACCCGAACTCTAATTGCTTATACCAGACTAAATACCAACACGCCGCGATGTTCATGAATAATTGGCGGGCGCTGAGCTACGGTGTTAACGGTAGGGTTCACGGTGGTCACTGGTTCTCAAGCGGGGCCACTAGCGACCTACAACCGCAAGGGTTAATTTAAATATGACCAATGATTTCCTGACCTACCTCCTTATACCTATCCCTTTAGATGGACTTTAAGCAGCTTTTAGCAACAGGACGAAAAAAATAATAATTAAAAACAAACACATACACTATGGCATCCAACGCCTTCAACAAACCTTGACGAAACTCAGCGGAGACACCAAACTAAAGATATAAAACGTCTGCGTGGTACCAGTCTTAAAGTCTAGCTGTGAAAACCGGAAGTCAACAGCGCTATCGCTAGAGGACAACATCTCAAATCTTTCGAGAAAAAATGCCTTAGCTGTATTTCATCATCATCAGTCTCGTGACCTTTGTGGTCGTTGAAGGGGGGGAGCGCATCACACATCGACAGATAACAGATCTTCACAGTTGCCTGTCTTGAGCGGCGGCCAGTAGTTCCCTCAACCCCATCCCTGTCCATTCCTTTATGTTGCCAAGCCAGATTTTCCGTTGTCGACCTCTTCGCCGGCCACCTTTTACGGTGCCTTGAAGGATGATTTTTGTCAGGGTCTCATGCCGCAGTAAATGACCAAACCATGCCATCTTAAGTCTCTTTTACACGTACGATGCTTCGATATATCTGATGAAGTGAGGGAACTTTCTGGACAGACATTTGTTAGCGTCTATCATAAAAAAGATGATGACCATAGAGTGGCATGTACTGCACGTGGACAGCTCGATACAACACCGACAGACAACACCGACAGACAACACCGACAGACAACACCGACAGACAACACCGACAGACAACACCGACATACAACACCGACAGACAATACCGACAGACAACACCGACAGACAACACCGACAGACAGCCACGACAAACAACACCGACAGACAGTCACGACAGACATGGCAATCACAGGGTGAGAGGTGACCAGGAAGACTTAGAGAAACTTTACCAAGTCAATCAGAAAAGAAAGCAAAATTTTATTTCTTCACACATCTCAATTCATTTACATTTAATTATCGACGGTTAAATTCTAGACCATCACTTTTTAAATATGAAATTCCCGTTGCTTACCCTGCCGATGTCACTCACTTTTAGGTTTCGACCCATCAGATCAAAGATCAAGGTTATTGTCGGGTGTTTACACAGAATAAAACAAGAATCACAATGAGTCTATCAATAATTCTTTATTTATGCGTCATGTATACTCATCATCATCATCATCATCATTATCATCTTTGGGGCTACGACAGCCACTGTACGGGCTTGACCCGTTCAGTCACTTTCTTTAATTCCGACCACTCATTGGACTTTTACGACCATACCCGGACTTCAGGTTGTATAAATGATGTCCCGGTATCCCGGAACTTTTCAGGGTAGTATTTCGTGAGTTGCGCGAGAACCGCTGAGGTACTTGCTCGGTGACCAATTCTCACTGAATAACTTATGACGCGATCATCAGACTAAAATAACTATCGAGACCACTTCCGAGAGCCGGGGGCTGGCAACAGCCGTGGGTCAATAAGTCATTAGTCATGGTCTTTTAAACAGTCGACCGTGATGCCGTCTGCTCACGCCGGCATGCTGGCCGGATGCCGCGCTAAGGGTTATGGTTGGTAAATAATAGGTTACGATCAATCAGGACTAACCGTAACGGCCCAAATATCAAAGAACGCGTCAGAAACACGTGATTAGACGTTTCAGGACGCTCCTATGCTGTTATACATTTGTTTGTACTTATGAACATTTGGGGGCCGTCCATAAAGTACGTCACGCTATTTTTGTCCATTTTTAACTCCCCCCCCCCNCCCTCTGGAGCGTGACGTACTTTATGAACGGCCCCGTTGTGGTGTTTGAAGACATAATATTTTTGTGAAAATAGCCATGTTCGTCGCGTTCAACAGATTTTCATGCATGACCCCCTATCCTGAACGGATTTTTGCCGGCAATGATTAAAGATTTCCATATTTTGTTTTTATCTTTTTGATGTCATTACGTCGTATTACATTTGATTGACTGTAGGTTTTTTCTATCTCTCCCTTTTCCTTTTTGTTTTTTTATGTAATGTTAAACATTCTCTTAGCGTTATGAAAACTTGAATCTCTCTACTTCACAAAGCGTGCATCTATTCTAGACAGTATTATGTAAGCAGGAGCGCCACCCGACATTTCAAAACTTTGAGATCCACCGCATTCAAACGCTGCTCGGTCAAGTCAAAGACTTTGAGATCCACCGCATTCAATCGCTGCATGGTCAAGTCAAAGACTTTGAGATTCACCGCATTCAAACGCTGCATGGACTTTGAGATCCACCGCATTCAAACGCTGTATGGTCAAGTCAAAGACTTTGAGATCCACCGCATTCAAACGCTGTACGGTCAAGTCAAAGACTTTGAGATCCACCGCATTCAATCGCTGTATGGTCAAGTCAAAGACTTTGAGATCCACCGCATTCAAACGCTGCATGGACTTTGAGATCCACCGCATTCAAACGCTGTACGGTCAAGCCAAAGACTTTGAATCCACCGCATTCAAACGCTGTATGGTCAAGTCAAAGACTTTGAGATCCAGCGCATTCAAACGCTGTACGGTCAATTCAAAGACTTTGAGATCCATCGCATTCAAACGCTGTACGGTCAAGCCAAAGACTTTGAAATCCACCGCATTCAAACGCTGTACTGTCAAGCCAAAGACTTTGAGATCCATCGCATTCAAACGCTGTACGGTCAAGCCAAAGACTTTGAGATCCACCGCATTCAAATGCTGTACGGTCAAGCCAAAGACTTTGAGATTCACCGCATTCAGAAGCTGCACGGTCAAACTCAACGAAATAAGGAGACGTATCTCAGACTAGAAGAAAATACCTTGGTACATATTTCCTAAGTCCTCAAAAAAATATAAAAAAATAATAATAATAATGGCTTGGGTTAAAGATTCAGTGTTGCTTACAATTCCACTAAAACTGGCAGTGTCCCCCACCTCTCATGGGGTTACGGGCTGAGAACCTCTGTGTTAATCCATGTCAGTTTAGCTTGAGACCCCCCAACATCATAAAGTGATCAAGGAACGTGAACTCCTTTAGAACAGATATACGATCTGTTTATCTTTCCCTTGCCTGGCTGACGGAAGTCCCAAGTGCTCATTTTGCCAGGACCATCAATCATGTTTCCCCATAACAAAAATAAACTTTCACCGCTGTTTTTTAAAAAATAATATTTTTAAAAAAGGTTGACGTGGGAGGGGGTGGGGCAATTTAAAAAGATGAAATCAACGCTTTCGTTTATTTTTGAAGAAGGGAGTCGATTTCACTTCCGATGCCTTAGAATCAAACTTTATTTATTTTTTTTAACGTATATAGCTACTCTTTAACTTTGTAAATAATCTACTAAAAGTCAATGAAAGACAATCAATTCGCCGCTATGCAGAAATCGATACATGGCTTGTGATACCTTACTAGCGATATTTCATTTAAACAAAATAAGCCTTATTATATCTTGGTGGAAACATAAGTTTCAATAGAAATGTCCGGCGAATACAGTTGGACGATCTTCATTTTTAAATAAAATTAATCAAAACTTCCGGGTATTATGTGAGATCTTATCTCAACAGATGGTTGTTAAAATCTACGTTAATTTGAGAATCAGGCAAACAGAATTTGCCATGAACAAAATATTGCTCACAACTTCATTTTACTATAGATACATATTGTAATTCTAAACTTATGTAAAAAAAAAAAAAAAGTCTTTCCCCAAAAATGTGTCTAAAAATAGCAATATTATATTATGAGATATGGCGTTTCCGCTCCGAAGCAAATCACATTTGGAACAAGAACTGTCTTCCAGGATGGTCGAATAAAGATAATGGAATCGATGTGAACAAGGAGTATCGGTCTCCCGAATACTTCAACCCCTTTCCTCTCTCCCCCCCCCCCCAGGCTATCTCCGGTAGTTGTGGGTGGTAAAGATAGGTTTTGATTTTTTTGGCAAATTTTTCTTCTTCTTATCCCCCTACCCACCTGTACAGCATTCTGATCCATCCTGCCCCTTGGCTCTGAGAGTTTGACACTAATCGTCCACAAACAGCTTCTCGTGTTTTCATTTAGTCACCCGTCTCCTGAAGATCCTCGCCGTGTTCACACCTCCCTCGCCGGACGGCTCAGCCAAGGATGTACAGAGCTCGAGGACCAGCCGTGGATGAAAAGCGCAGGGCGTATGTAGTTTTTTCCATGCAGAGAGCTGCTAATGGCTTTTTTGGGTTGTGTCCCGGTTGTTGTTGATGTGTTGTGAGGAGGGCGTCGGGAGTGTGTGCATGGTGTTGTTGCTATTTTGTGAGAACCAGGTGTACTGCCAGAACAAAATGTGGGTGAGGTTGCAATCAGGCTTATAGATTAATAGATGGATAACACGTAAAACAGGGTATGAGTGAGCCTGACAGGACGTAACAAACAGGGTATGAGTGAGCCTGACAGGACGTAACAAACAGGGTATGAGTGAGCCTGACAGGACGTAACAAAACAACGAACGTTTCGGCCAACGGCCTACTTCAACGAACAAATAGTACACAAATAACACGAGTAAGCAGAAATTAAAAACTTAGCTGCGGTGAAATCCCGAGCCTAAGAGAGCAATGTATTGCCAGACATAACTATATATATATCATTACTCGTCACTCTCTCTCTCTCTCTCTCTTTTCTCTCTCTCTCTCTCTCTCTCTCTCCCTCTGTATTTGTCGTTTTGTCACCTTGTCGGTTTGTCAATTGTTTTGTCTTATGCCGTTTTATCGTGGAACCTTATACTTGTGTGTGTCTATATAAATATATATATATTCACAAATGTAGTATTCACCATATGTCTTACTTCAGTGTGTGACCGAAAAAAAGAAAGAAAAAAAGAAGCTGCAATTGTAAGACATGCTACTCCTGTCCACTTTTCGTCTAGTGTCACCAATAAATATTCGACTCCGTCTCTGCGTCACTGACTCCGCAGTTCCTGAGTTGTATGCGTATATTATTCCGCTAGGGGGGCAGCATTGTTGGGTGGTTAATCGTTTTTTATCCCACGGCAAATAGCCGCGATTGTTGTCGCGAGAGGCAGAGCAAACATGAAAAGACAAAGTTCTCGTCCTTGCCCCATTCATACCTCCCTACTCACTCGAGCGAGCTCTTCATTGAGTGAAACAGCATCCCTCCCTCTCTCCTTCCCCCTGCCTCCCTCCCCGTGTTAGTCAAATCGCACGATGGTGTCGGGTGGATTTTTTCCCCCTTCTTCTTCCAATTGGGGTCTCCCCAAGACTTCGTGTCCTACGTCTTCATTAAAAATATTGCGGGTATAGAAATGTATGAGCTCGGCGGTGTTATCCCAATAATCAGGGCGGCCCCCCTCTGGGGGTGCGGGTAAAGAGATGCCTTCACGCAGGGCTGGTCCCCGACCAAATGGCTTTTGTCACGGGGAATATCTCGCGATTTCGCGGGGCACGGTTTTACGGTTGTGACGGAACGCTTGAAAAATTTACAAGGCCCGAGGCGCAGTCGAGGTTAACATGAAGCAATAATTATGGCCCCTTCATTTTTTTTTCGCCTCTTCTGAACGACCCGCCGACGAGATGTCATCTTCTACGTGAGTTGGCGTAAGGTGAGCAGCTTTTTTTCAAGATGCGGAACGGTGCTGGAGAAATAAAGTAGTTGAGGTTAGAGATGATGAGATATCTGAACAAGGAGAAGGGGTTGTCTTAACGCCGAGAACTGTATCTGAACACAGAGAAAGGGGTGTTTGAACAAGGAGAAAGGGTTTCTGATCATGGTGAATAGTATGTGAACACAGAGAAAAGGGGTGTCTGATCGAGATGGTATCTGAGCATTGAAAAGAGTTTATCTTCAATATGGAGACGGGGGTAATCTGAACGTATGGTCGATGAGATTTATTAACAAATTGATAATGAACGATCTGATGTGTAGGTTGAATGGTCGATGTAAAGTTTCTTACAATTTTCAAGTAATCCTTGACGCCAGGCGTAAGATAGTTTTAAGTATAAACAAAATTGTTTTCGCTCCTCTTTACATCTTACTGTCAGTGACATGTGACTTCCTGTGCATTTTTTGGTAACGTATTTTGTTTCATCTCGTCTTATCTTATCTGTTAGAGACGCGCCTTCTTTACAGAAGATTAATGCGTCGTACGTTTATCTATGGTTTGTTGATAGTCCTGCATTCTTATTAGAGTTTTAATTGATAATAAAGTTTTGACTTTCCTGGTTTCTTCAGGCAACCCAAGCCACGCCCGAATTCCAGACGGGAAGAAAGAAAACTTGTATGTGTTTGTTCTTGCATATGGAATTAGAAAGTTGTTTTTATCTTTATGTCTATCTGTGGGTTGTATTAATGTATCTTTGTGTTGTATTTCTAAATTAGAATGAATTGCTTTATGTGTAATTACTAATTTACTCTTGGTTCTTCTATCCTCTAGTGTTTCAAGGTTTAATGATTTAACTAATGGTGTTACTCTTGTCAGTTTTGAATATTCTCAAGTAATGAATCTTGCATCTCTCTTTTTAATTTGATCTAATTTATCAATGTTTTCTTTGGTGGATGGATCCTATACAGAAGATGCATAGTCTAGTATAGGTCTCACCAGGGTGAGATAGCTGTTTTAGTTTTATATCTTTATTACATTTGTAAAAGTTTTTTAAAACAATGAAACCTAAGGTTTTGTTTGATTTTTTAATACATGCATAAGTTGTTTAGTATAAATGAAATATTGAAACTAGTCATAACAAATTCGGTACTTCAACATTGCCCTTATTTGAAAGACAAGTGCCCCCCTCCCCCCCAAAAAAAAAATGTTTTGGTTCAACGTCTCAACACAAACCCTTGACAATAATGTCATAAGATATTTCTTCCCTTTCCGGGTATTTTGCTACGGCTTATCTCAGCAGATCTTTAATGATTTATACTTTAATTTGAGTCATCTTAATTAGCGGACTAACNAAAAAAAAAAATTAAAAAAAAATTAAACAACAAAAAGAAACCACCAACAACAACTCCTTTTCCCAGATTTATTATAGTTATAGATTCTACTAAAAACAATTTTAGCGCAAATAATTATTCTTAAAAACATTGTTTTACGGAAAAACTTGTCTAAACATTACATAACGGGATAAAAACGTTTTCCGGTCTGAGAAATGACAAACCCTATTGGAATTAGATGAAAATAAGGTTCATGGGTGAAAGGTTCTGATCACTTACCCCTCCCCCCACCCCTCAGCAGTCGACCTACGAAAGAAACACTTGACAGTTTCACAACTCGAGTATTTCAGCGTCCCCAACACCTTTGTCCCCAAACCGTATTCCATTTCCTAAAAATAATAGCTCCATTGCTGGCGAAAAGAACGTCGGGACACTCGCTTCTTGGTCCTTCTTCAGAAGGTTTCGGGGCCTCCACTGCAAGGATGACGTATTTCGTAGGCTTGCCGGGGGTAAGAGTTCCCACTTCATTCACGAGTCGATCTGAAGGGCCAGGCTCTCGTTTGTCTTTTCACAGCAGCCCCCGTCAGTAGAGCGAGTGCAAATCACCCGAAAATCAAGTTGATTCGGTGTGACGGGGTAAACAAAACCCTACGGCTAAGGGACTAATAGAATCCCGGGTATCTCATGGCAACGCGCTCCACCAACCACACAGCCTGAATCCAGACGGGTACGGACTAATAAATAGCGCCGCAATTATCTCACCGCAATCCCTGGACCGGCAATCTCTTTATTTGAGTCCAATAGAATTCACAGTCAACCAAATTCTAAATCTAAGATTACCAGGTGTATTTCACCCAAACCCGTATGGTTAAATCAAATATATTCACGGGTTAAATCTAATATAGTCATGGGTTTGATCCAATGTAATCAAGGTTTAAATCCAATGTAATCAAGGTTTAAATCCAATATATCACGGGTAAAATATAATATAAACATGAATTGATCCCAAGATAGCCACGGGTGTAATCCAATATAACCACGGGTTAAATCCAATATAACCACGGGTTAAATCCAATATAACCACGCGTTCAATCCAATATGATCACTGGTTACAACACAACATCGGTTCACCAACCTCTAAGAGTTAAGTCCAACCCAAACAAAACCCCTTTGTCGATGAATCCCATAGTTTAGAAATCTCACAACAATGGCCATCATATTCCAAAACACATTTTTCTGAAACGTTCCTTGAGTAAAAATGTATGACATAATTTCCGGATCTTTGTGTCTAAGCCCTGATCATCCCATAAACTTTTGCTGTTTACAATTATACAACAACTGCGTGCATGCTCTCGTCAAACCATCTACGGTGTAAATATGTGCACTACTGACAAGCCTATCTTCGCTACGTGTCTAAGTGATACGAGAGGTACTCGATCTCTTACATCTGTCGGTGGACGAAGTTGTTGGAAAGATTCAGAGGATACCGGGAGATTTATGTTAAAGTGACGTCATCTCTAGCGGAAGATTTGTGTTAAAGTGACGTCATCTCTAGCGGAAGATTTATCTTAAAGTGACGTCATCTCTAGCGGAAGATTATGTTAAAGTGACGTCATCTCTAGCGGAAGATTATGTTAAAGTGACGTCATCTCTAGCGGGCTCAAATGCTCGAGCCACTAAAACCCTCCAACTTTTTTACAAACGGCTTTAAGATATTCGCCTCCCCTCCCCCCACTTAAATAATTTACAAGTCATTTAAAAGAAACTTCAGTGATGAAGTCTCCTTTCCTTCAAGTCCGCGTATCACACGCTCTCTGTCACTAAAATATTTTATGCTAGAATTTTTAAAAATAAAATTAACTTTTTTTTCCTTTCCAAAAATGCACCTGTCAAAATATGAACTCCAAAGTTTCCGACTTTGGGGACAGCACAAAAGATCATTCAAATATGTCACACTCCCTGCCTGTAATTTCGCGCTCTCTTAAGCGGTACAATTAAGTGCCTATGGAGCTACATAGTAGGGAAGCCGACCCGAGCTGAGTTCTTTAACACTGTCATTTTATTAACGCTATGTGAATAGACAATCTTCGACGCTCGGTTCGTGGAGACGTGATCGGAGATGACAGTTGGAAGGTTTATCCCAGATCTACGGTGGATTCAGCTGGCATTCCTGGGAGTATTCCCTTTCTTAAAGATGGAGTTGGAGAAAATTAGTGGAACGTCGCCAGTGGACGGCTTGAAATCAACGTTGATCTTATTAGTGGCCGCAGTCGAATCTAATCAAAATAGTGTCAATTGGAAGAAAGAAGAAAATTTTAAAAATTCAAACGTTTGACCACAACGATCCTGATTGGTTTTTCTTGACTGCAAAAATACTTCGTCACCGATGCCTAGAGATCTACCAGTGTCTGGGGCGTTCAATCTCCGCTTGCTGTAATTGTTTCATTTCTCCAAGTTGCGCAGGTACCTCATACAATCACATGCACTAGGTTTTTTTTTTAAAAACACAATCCCATGCAACCCACGCAGCCCCTAATTTCATTAGAGGAACCATTTAAATGGATCATAAAAAATCCCAAGATCCCTTTTATTTATTCAGTATCAAGAACAAACACATTAAAATTCTCGTTCGTCCAGTCGGGGATTCGGAAGAGGAAACCAAGAAAACAAAAACTTTATCAACATTTAAAACTCTTATAAAAATAAAATACATAAACATAAATCATGGACAAGAGTATGACGCAATAATCTTATGTATAGAAGGAGCGTCTGTAACAAATAAGAAAAGCTTCAACACACCACAAAAATCCCTTACATCCAACACATACGTCCATCAAATCACATGCAAAAGATGCATCCAACACATCACAAAAATCATATATATATATATACTAGATTGTGCCGGGGCGCCGTGGCGCCCACTTTTTTTTTAAAGGCGCCTACGAAGCCAACCTTTTTCAAAAGCCCAACTAACTTGTACTTTTTTTTATAAATACGAAATATTAAACTTTCTGAAATGTACGCAAAGCATTTAATAATAGGGGTTGTATTTTGCGCACCGATGCACACCAAACAATGACGTTATCACATTAAATATTTTTACAGCGCAAATCCCCACACGATTTTTCAACTAACTGCTGTAGACTGTTGTACATCGTTCCTCAGCGTTCCACATCCAGTGAGTGACCTGGGCTTATATATATATATATATATANGGGCTATTATATGTTTATTAATTATTTTTTAATAAATTGAAAAAAAAATTTCTAAAATTTTAATCGAATTTTTATCGATTAAAATTATTTTAATCGATAATTAATCGATAAAGTTTTGAACAATTAATCGAGATTTAATCTTTAATTTCCGTAGGCCTAATATATAAATGTAACAAATCACATATGTTCCATACATTCAACACATCAGATACACCCCATTCATCCATGTTCAACAAATAAGAACCCCTTTAATTATCCAACACATCCTATAGTCCCATATGTGACACGGTTGTAAACATAATAGTTCTTTAAAATAACCACATTCATCCTTTGTATACATCTAGCCTTTTCCATGTATCACACACATTAAATATACTCACAAAACTCATCGGGGGGGGGGGTGGATGTTGGTTTTGGCGGGGAGGGCGGTATTTTAAGAGTCAGAAGACAGGTTAAGTTTATGGCATGGACACAGATTAGCAGAATTTTCACGTGCTTGACATGGCACCAATTTAAAATCTCACCACTCTAAACATGGTCACGGATTTGTAAAGGGATTAAATGGGTAACATGCGGCTTTACGGTTCGCTCAACTATACAAGCAGAGGTTTTAAAGAGCACCGGACTAGACTATAACATCCTCGTTTGTTTTGAAGTGTTGCCAATGCACGTACAAGATGTCGATCTCTCGACAAATTTTTCAGACTTTATCGTTGCGGGTTAAAACGTCGCCGAGTAAACAACAGCGCGGTTATTCAGCCGTGACACGGGATTGCGCCCCAGTTGCATTCACTTCCGTGACCGAGCCTCTAATCCCTGAACCGCTTCTGTAACACTTTTTGGTTTCAAGATGACCAGGCCGAGACAGAGACACACACGAACCGTTGTGGCGTGAGACAGATGCTTTTGAAAAAGTTCCAATACACCTGGTACATGCCCGGGACGAGCTGGGGTAGTGCCCCCCCCCCGCCCCGCACTTTATACCTCGAACCGCCACTAATAAGCCGGCTGAGCAGTTAGTAAGGGTCGCGTGTCTTCACCATCAGATGACGTCAGAATCCGTCATGGCAGCGGCGATCTGCGAGTAATCTAATCCAGGAAGTTCACCCGTGTCACGCCCCTGAGATGATTAGGACTCTGTTGTGTCAACGCCTCGGTCCTGACGGGGTACTTGGCCGTAACACCTCGTGGGAAGCATCCTCTCGGCATGGATCCGCAGCGATGACAGCTCGAGGGTTGACAACTTGTGTGGGGTGGGGGTTGAGGGCGCTGGCTAGTGGTGGGAAGTGGCGCGGCGGGGGTGCCGAAAAGTTGACAGGAGCGATTATAGAACAAGTTACACAGCGAGTTTAATAGATGAACACATGATACTTAAAAGGGTATGAAACAAAGAATGACACTGGATTAAGATATCTGGATCTTAATCATCCATGTTAATGTACAAAGCTGGTTTGGATTGATGGTGAGTCTATGAAATACAAATTGTTACTCTGATTCATTTCATTTTGTAACATTTTGACTCAATTCTGGGCGTAGATGTTATAGGTTAGTAAATGGGTTCTCAACATGTGGGTTATGAAATATTTTGAAAACAAAAAAAGGGCGGGGGATGGCGGTTGAACGATCTTATCAAAGGGGTTCCCTAATACTATTGGAAAAAACGTATATAGTGTGGTTATTATACTGGGGTTATATTATATTGTGGTTATATATTGTGGCTTTAGAACCGTAGACGCCGCTTCACTGACCTGTCCGTCTACACACAGAAGCGCCCTCGAGCGAGTTTGATCGGTGGCAAGGAAAATACTGCCTGCTAACAATTTGCACTATGTTTCGTAACGGTAACAAAGAAAATAATTTAAGATGGGGTACCACCACAACACGAGGAAATGTATTTGAGTAGGTTGAGAGTGATTTGGTTAATAAGTATATCTTAAATTCTTAACACCTGGTGATCTTATCTATCAATTTACAAGACATGACATTTATATTGAATGTGAAGCCTTAAATTTCTGGGGAAAAGTGGATAACAGTTGGATTACTTATTAAATCCGCAACTGTTGGGATTAAAAGAATTTTAGTATTTCATTTCGAGATTGATACGATAATATTAAACATTTGCGTGAATCTAATTTAAAACTTCATAATGAACGATACGGAAATACATTTGTGTACAAGTGAGTGTGTTCATCACTGTATTTAAGAAGGTATTGTAAAGGTGTGGTTGGTTCTTCGACGGTGTCAAAATTTTTTTAAAAAATTTAAATTAATTAATTAATTTAAAAATAAAATTAAAATGTATTTCCAAATGTGTTGCCGCTAAACGTAAAATGTATCAGGTAAGCTGAAGATGATCACTGAAAAGGACAGAAGAAGCAATCATAAGGAAGGGGTTAAAGAATGTGTATACCAACGTAGTGTGTGTGAGCTAGGGAGTGTCACGGACGGCCGTCGAGAGCGACTTTCATTGCGACGTTGTAGTAACGGGTCAAACTAATTCGATGTTCATATCTAGCCATACTTTACTACAAAGTCCACGCACACCACGAAATAAATAAACGAAAAAAAAAGAAACAAGCCCATAAAATAATAATAATTAGCTACATAACAATAAATATTAATAATAATAAAATTTAATTTAAAAAAAAATTTAAAACATTGATCATAAAATTTTAAAAATATAATTGAAAAATTTAAAAAATATTAATTTAAAGATAGAAAGTTTTAAAAATAAATTAAATTAAAATTAAAAAGTGTTTGTTTCGTCTGTACCAATATGGAATACGATTGTTAGAGAAAAGCATAATCTGCTCCTGGGGTCCCCATACGTTCATTACAACTTAAGTGCAAGGACACTTCGTGGATCACCGTGACCTCCGCCAACATCTGGAATACGGATGATGGGAATTAAGCGTCTGAATTTTTTATTTTCTCTGCATCTTGATTTTGCAGACTTGCATGACCTGCTGACCTTTTTTTCTTGATTTTTTTAAAAACCAAATAATCTGCAAGTAATTTTCTTCTCTAAACAATCCGTCTGCTTCGTTACATATTCCACAAAAATGCGTAAACAAAATTTCAACAAATTGCACGAAAATCGACTAAAATACACTCTTTATCATAAACTACACAGGATCTGTTCGCATTGCTGTTGTCAGGCAACTGATAGCAGGTTCCTTTTACAGAGGAAGTAACTGTATGTTTAGCTCCTTCACTTTCTTGTTCGACGTTCTGAAGATCTTCGTCTGTAACTAAGATATCGACAAACTTTCTGACTTGGCTGATTTGACGTCTTAAACTTTGGCTGTTTTCATGACCAAACACGGCCTAAAAAGGTGACCGCTGAATTCCTTGATGAATAGACCGGGTTCTCGTGAACTGAATGGCTCTAAGACTTTCAGCCCATTGTGTTGAATCATGTGTCTGCATCCATGTCATAATCATATTCTGAACATCTTCGTTAACACTTTCGACTCAATATTGCAATTGGCCATGCATTTAAAGCTGTGTCACCTACAGGACAGTCTTAAATCAGCATATTGTATACTGGCCAAGGCTATCCCAGCAGTAACGGAAGTAACAAGCCAAAGGAGTTTATTAACTGGACATTTACCCCAAGTGGACATTGGACATTCGCCTCCGCCAAAGTGCGAAACGGTTGGCCAATGCGGGAATTAGGCCGACTTTGGGGTTTTGACCATAACAAATATAATATATAAATTAAATATATAAGGTTGTTAAATAGTTCCGTAATCGATATTATTCATGATCCACTTTTTAGACAATGGCATGTAGAATCAATCACCAAAAAATCTTGTAACATTACATGTTTGATCAGTCACAGATAGTACAATGGACCAGAGTATGGACACCAGAGAATCAGCCACAGACAGCTCTCTTTACCTAAAGTGTGGACACGCGTGTCCTAGAGAATCAGCCACAGACAGCTCTCTTTACCTAAAGTGTGGACACACATGTCCTAGAGAATCAGCCACAGACAGCTCTCTTACCTAAAGTGTGGACACACATGTCCTTGAGAATCAGCCACAGACAGCTCTCTTTACCTAAAGTGTGGACACACATGTCCTAGAGAATCAGCCACAGACAGCTCTCTTTACCTAAAGTGTGGACACGCGTGTCCTAGAGAATCAGCCACAGACAGCTCTCTTTACCTAAAGTGTGGACACACGTGTCCTAGAGAATCAGCCACAGACAGCTCTCTTTACCTAAAGTGTGGACACACGTGTCTTAGAGAATCAGCCACAGACAGCTCTCTATACCTAAAGCCTGTACGCCCGTGCTCTAGAGAATTAGCCAAAGACAGATTTCGAAACCTAACTTCTGTATACCCGTGTCCTGTAGAAAGTCTACCCCACTTCAACCTCCGCCCCGTTCAGCCAGACAGTTTGACCTACTTACAAACTCGTGACACAACTCAAGAACCCATGTAAACACACACCACACCCTCCTCAGAACCCAGGTATACATGACCACACCCTCTACAGAACACTGTACACACCACCACACCATCCACAGAACTCAGGTACGCACAACTACACCATCTACAAAACCCAGGTACGCACAACTACACCATCCACAAAACCCAAGTACACACGACCAAACCCTCCACAAAACCCAGGTACGCACAACTACACCATCCACAAAACCCAAGTACACACGACCACACCCTCCACAACACCCAGGTACGCACAACCACACCCTCCACAAAACCCAGGTACGCACCACCACACCCTCCACAGAACCCAGGTACACATGACCACACCCTCCACAGAACCCAGGTACACACGACCACACCTTCCACAAAACCCAGGTACGCACAACCACACCCTCCAAAAACCCAGGTACGCACCACCACACCCTCCACCGAACCCAGGTACACACGACCACACCCTCCACAGAACCCAGGTACACACGACCACACCCTCCACAGAACCCAGGTACGCACCACCACACCCTCCACAGAACACAGGTACGCACCACAAACATCTCCACAGAACCCAGGTACGCACCACCACACCCTCCACACAACAAACATTTTCAATGGAAGCTGGTTGAATTCAAGCACATTTCAGAAACGGTTCAATACCCTCGCTCCTTCTTTTTCTTTTTAATACACTCCACGGCACTTGCCTTTAATTATTTAAGAATTACCGACGACAAAAAAATCCTTAGCATATTTCGTTCTATCAAATTGTACATTTACCAGTCGCAGGTGTTTTCTGACGTCTGCTTTTTATTTTATCGTCTTTTATTTGTATAATTATTGTATTGCGAGAGAAGGGGTAAGACGGGCTGATTCCTAAAAATAAAAGACCCGATTTTGCTCGCCAGGTTGGACGACTTTAAAAGTCCCCCCACTGTCCCTGTCGAATATTCCATTTAAAAAAGTTCATGTCCATGTCTAACATTCTAATTGTTATTGGTGTCTTGTTTAAGACTCATTTTCTATCTGATTTTGTTGAAACTTATTTATTTTAATTAAACCTCATTTTTAAGCGCGTGAATCTAAACTTGATCAGTCTCGCGACTTCATGTAGTGTGACCGTCACTTAATACAATCTACATCGGTCTCGTGCGTCATAAAGCGCTGCACTACAATTTAAACACGAATCTAACTATTCTATGAATTCGACTTCTTAAGATCGACCATTTTGGCATTACTCAAAGTTACAGAAGAAAAAAAAAGTTTATTCCTCAAATGAGTAACTTTGTTTCCATACCAAAGTCACTACCATCGGCACAAAAAGAGATTGCTAGAGACAGATCAAAGGAGCTCCCTGTAAACCTTGGTACAATGGCCACTTTCACCTGTCCAATAATCTCAAGTAACATGACAGAACGCATGGGGTAACGCGCAGCTGCCTGCGGGGTCAGCTGAGATCAGCATCAATATGTTAACATATGAGAACTTGGCTCACTGCTACGGAGCCAGAGGCGTCACTATGGTTGGTGTCACCCGTGGCGGTAGCTCATGGTGTCACCCCCTCATGACTTAACCCATTAAAGTCCTCCGAGTTTTCCTGTGCCAAATTAAGGGAAAATACAGAATTTTACATTTTGGTGTCGCCCCCCATGATGGTGTCACCCGGGGCGGCCCGCCCCCATCGCACCCCCTAGGGACGCCACTGTACGGAGCCCGGCCAGTTTCTTGTTCTCCTTCGAGACATCAACTTTTTATTCCATTGTTAGGTGTAACAATAATCGGGTATCCAGTCGTCAGAACCCGTGGTGGTCTTATAATTTATTAATTTTTTTCCCAGCAATTAAAAAGACATTCTTCGCGGTTATCAAAATAATTAATACAAATTTCTATTAAACGTTGACTTTTTTTGCGTGTGTTAATATCGACGGCGCTGAAATAAAGTTGAATTCAAATGCCAATTTATTATAAGTGGGCAGATCTCACAGACGCAGTCAGCCTTTTCGTTTAAGTCTCTCCGTCGCAAAAACCCCACCCCACCCCCATACCACCCCGTCACCACATTTCAACTCCCAATTTAACAGAGCGCACAGGTCCTCCTGAAACTAAAGCTCGGCCCTGCCCTGCCCTGCCGGCGACTCCAGACCCCACCGGTAATTGTGCCGGTCCCCCACTTGAACTCGTCCGGCACCACAAAGCCGTCACCTCCGCGACCACTTCTACCAACACTGTGCTCCCTTCTCACCGACCGCACGGCGGTGCTCACAAAAATCCGGCCCCCCGAACCTTTTCAAAAGGCGAACGAACGCCTGGAGTACACGGGACAGAATGGCGTAAAGAAAAAAGCCAATGAATTTAACGCGAACTAAAGGAGTGAAAAGAGGTGTACAGTATAAAAAAAAGCGCAATTCAATTGCATGGGACAATCTTGAGTATTGAAAGGAAATGTTGATTTTGTTCTTTTCATACACCTTGGAGCGCCACATGTGGATGTGGCCGTCCTAGTGGTGCGCAAATCTGCGACTATTAATTTTTTTTTTTAATTTTAAAAAATCGGAAATTTCCTTTTGTTTCTTAAATAATTATTTCCTTTCGGTTTATTTACGAGCGTCTGGGTTTTACGTTAACGCGGGTTTAAGCCCGGGGCCGTTTCTTACATATTGTCCATAACCGAAATGCTGGAGTTTGTTTGGGTCCCCTACCCACCTCCCCCCCCACACATTCTCGGCATCTGGCGTCGGCCCCCGCCTCGTCACGTCAAGTACAGCTGAGTCTTCCCTGCGACAAATGTCGACTTTGCTTCATTGATTAATAATGTGAAGAGAGGAATAAAAAAAAAATGGTAATAAAAGAACTCTAAACGCTATTGGAAGTCGAGGTAATAGAGTTATGGGCCTTTAGTTAAGTGGGCACCGATTTAAACTACTGATTCTTTTGCCCGGCGCTCATATTTACACACCTCTCCCCCCCTTTCATACACCCCAACCCTCCGACCCGGCGGCACATTCACGGTGCTGTTGGATAGAACAAAGTTGCGATATATTTTTTTCTTCTTTATCGGGGTATATGTTCTGACAAGGGTGTCGTTTGTCTTTGGTGCAGTCCCCCCATAGAGAAGGCAACCCTTGGGGCGTGCCAGGGGAATGAATGTATCAAAGCCGTCGGCTCCCACCCCCCATCCCCCCCCCGTGCAGGGCCCCGGCATTCGTCCGTGACGTTGCTCATTCAGGGTCCATATGTGCCGGCATTTTGTCAACAGTGCTGTATGCCGCACGCACTTGACTACCTTGGAAAACGTAAGATTTGTATGCCTCCCCCGTAGTTCCCCGCAGCTCCTCGCTGCTCCTCGCAGTCGGACTTCACTCTCATACAAACTGGGTCATACCGCGGGTACAAATTAAGGGCTTCTTACATTAGGCATGAAAAAAAAAACCCATGAAGAGATCTGTTTGAAAAGATGGGAGAATTTCTTTTTAAAACAGAAACCTACAGATGCCGGCAGGGGGAGGCACCGATAAAAAGGGGGTGATAATTACAGCAATAGTTCCCGCTTGACTTTGGGGTTTATTTATGTCTGTAATTACCGCAGTTATAAGAGCGAGATGATGAATAAGAATGGACTCCGAAATCTTGGGAAATTCTCGATTAAATAAAGAAAACTGTGAGCGGGGAGGGGGGGGGGTAATTCAACACAAGAGTTGGACTGTTTGAAGATTGCAGGCGGGCCTCGAAAACGCGGTTATAATAGTATGTGTCTCAGTTGTGGTGATAGCCAGAGTTAGAAATGTGTTAGAAATAATAGTCAAGTTAAAAGAAAACAACATCTTCAGATCACGGTCAGATACTCTGAGCTGGAGTTATTGCCTTTAAGGGGACGACACTCTAGACTCGAGGTTTCTGTAGCCGTGGGTAGAGGCAAGTCAGTAAAGTTATTTTCCCCCGAGATTCTGCAAGGGATGGTTTCGTCAGTTTGCGACTTTCAAGCCAAAAGGGATTAAGAAAATGATGCAGATTGCGGCTTATTTTACACGGTTGAATGTATGCTCGCGTCCTTTGTTTCTGATTGCCGTTAAAGTATTTATTTATTTTTTTTTTTAAAATCATTTTTGTTGGGAATTTGTTTTTTAATTGATATTTTCAATTTATTCTTTGACCAAATGCATGGTCGTTTTTTGGCACTTATAGTGGTCAGAAATCTGGTATGCTACTATTTGTCAGACTCTTGATACTGCCATTGGTCCAACATTTGGTACAGCCATTGATCTCACGCTTGGTACAGCCATTGGTCCCACACTTGGTACAGCCATTGATCCCACACTTGGTACAGCCATTGGTCCAACATTTGGTACAGCCATTGGTCTCACGCTTGGTACAGCCATTGGTCCCACACTTGGTAAAGCCATTGGTCCCACACTTGGTACAGCCATTGGTCCCACACTTAGTGAACCCATTGGTCCCACACTTGGTACAGCCATTGGTCCCACACTTGGTACAGCCATTGGTCCCACACTTGGTACAGCCATTAGTCCCACACTTAGTGAACCCATTGGTCCCACACATGGTAAAGCCATTGGTCCCACACTTGGTACAGCCATTGATCCCACACTTGGTACAGCCATTGGTCCAACATTTGGTACAGCCATTGGTCCCACACTTGGTACAGCCATTGGTCCCACACTTGGTACAGCCATTGGTCCCACACTTGGTACAGCCATTGGTCCAACATTTGGTACAGCCATTGGTCCCACACTTGGTACAGCCATTAGTCCCACACTTGGTACAGCCATTGGTCCCACACTTGATACTTCCATTGTCCTCCACTTAAACGTGAGTACCAATATATAATCTTTGTTGCATCCCTATTTCGATTTGCTCTCTTATATCCGAATCTATGGAAACTTCCATGAGCGCCATCTTCACCCACTGTTTATTTTCCCTCCATCCTTGCTCTTCAACTTCCGTAAACAATAATAAATAGCAATTTTGTGGCTTACCCAACCCTGCTTAGAAAAATATTACTATGTATATAATTTTTCCAGGAATTAACACAAGCACATGCACAAGACGGGAGCATGCAAGCATCAGGAATGACCCTCGCTAGGGTCTAGCAATCACAGTTTATGGTTTGGGGCAAGCGAGAGGGGGGCTGCAAGCGGTGCATGTCTCGAGACCAACAATGCTTCTTGCGTTCACTCGCGTTGTTCTAATTCCTTCGTGCTGTCGTTTGTGTCCGTTCTTTTCCCATTTCTTTGCACTGTCTATGAGCAAGTCTGCGGTTCGTATCTAGTTTTAAGTTATTTGACCAACCCGCTGTTGAGGAAACAAGACGTGTTTAAGGAATTCGGCGTCTGCTACAGATTATCCTTGCACATCGGCTATTCGTTCCTAAGTTTACTCTAGTGGGGTCACCTCTGTCTTTGGGTGTCTGAATGTTTCATCGGAGTCGTTCTTCGGTGACCTGATGCTAACAGCTCTAAACCTAAATGCTAAGCATGGCATTTATTCTATAATTTTCTTTGCCTGTTTTTTAACAATTATTCTTTTTTTAAAAATGTTGTTTTTTGTAACATGTAGGAAAAGCAAATTTAAGAACAAGCATAATTGTAATGGTTTTATACTGGTCACGTTAAGACTATCGAAAATACCGTCATATCCTCTTACAAAGAGAGAAAAAAGGAACATGTTATATACGCGGAACTTGTTCCTGTTGATTGGTATTTTAGGAATCATCTCTTAAATACGTTTGAAGTTTTAACATTTCTTTGTGTGAATGTGGGGGGGGGGGGGGGGGGGG
>MUZC01004423.1:340537-384570 GCA_002072015.1 Radix auricularia | reverse complement strand
AGATGATGGTTCTCGTCAGCTATATAAGATGATGGTTCTCGTTAGCTATATAAGATGATGGTTCTCGTCAGTTATATAAGATGATGGTTCTCTTCAGCTATATAAGATGATGGTTCTCGTCAGCTATATAAGATGATGGTTCTCTTCAGCTATATAAGATGATGTTTCTTTTTGGCAGTATCTGATGCTGTTTATCTAGAGCAGGGGTCCCCAAACGTTTCTGCCGAAGCGCAGCATTAACTGCATGTCAAACACCAGTTTGGGGGCCGACTACAAGCCCCCAACAACTAAGGTTTGTGTTAAAATACATGTTAAAAATAGTTTCTTTTTTTTTTTGAGATTAAAAGGTATCCTGGGACCAGATGAGAGGGTCTCGCAGGCCGCATCTGGCCCGTGGGCCGTAGTTTGGAGACCCCCGATCTAGAGCAATATCTGATGCTGTTTATCTAGAGCAATATCTGATGCTGTTTATCTAGAGCAATATCTAATGCTGTTTATCTAGAGCAATATCTAATGGTGTTTATTTAGAGAAATATCTAATGGTGTTTATTTAGAGAAATATCTGATGCTTTTTATCAAGAGCAATATCTGAGGCTGTTTATTCAGAGCAATATCTGAGGCTGTTTATTCAGAGCAATATCTGATGCTGTTTATTCAGAGCAATATCTGAGGCTGTTTATTCAGAGCAATATCTGAGGCTGTTTATTCAGAGCAATATCTGAGGCTGTTTATCTGAGGCTGTTTATTCAGAGCAATATCTGAGGCTGTTTATTCAGAGCAATATCTGAGGCTGTTTATTCAGAGCAATATCTGATGCTGTTTTTCTAGAGAAATATCGCATGCTGTTTATCTATAGCAGTATCTGATGCTGTTTGAGTCGAAATAAGAGACAGTGGGCGGATTGTGAAATTAGTGTCATCGCCGACAGGTCCTCAAACCGCGTCACTCTTGTCCTCACCTTTTTGTTGGTGGTCGTGTGGCTCCGTGACGTCACGGTGGTTGACGAGCTGCCATGTGTCTAGGGACCGTTGGTCGGGACGTTTGGACATTGGCAGGCTGTGCGCCTGTAGATGAATTGTGATTGTATGGGGGGGGGGGGAGTTTAACAGGTGGAAGCTCATTCTGCTACATACGGAAATGACGTCGAATATTATGAGCTTGAAACAAATATTAAGAAATTAGTCACCAATTTTTTTCTCGTGTTTTTGAATAGTACAATTTATCCAGGATACACAAACGACATTATAACTATAAATTATGCACTATATACAGGGGCGTCACTAGGGGGGCGTGGTGAGGGCGGGACGCCCCGTGTGACACCATCCCAAGGGGTGACACCAGCATGTAAAATTATATATGTTCGTATTATTTGGCACTGGAAGACTATGTGGGACGCGGTGGTCGAGTGGTAGCGCGCTCGACTGGCGTACCGATGGTCACGAGTTAGAATCCACGCGAAGGCGCGCCTGTATATCTAAGATACGAAGATAAGATGGGGAAAGCCGTGAGGGGGTAACATCATGATCTACCGCCCCGGGTGATACCAACCACTAATGACGCCTCTGACCATATGTATTGATTTTTAAATTTGTATAATAATATATATAGTGAATTATAAGCTATTATTTATCTATGTTTTAATCTGTGCTACATACACAAGAATTTAAATATATCTTTGAAGACAACTTATGTTCATCCAGGACGTGTCCGTGGATCTCCATTGATATAAGTAAATAAATTTAAAAAATATTTTTGGGTTGCTTAGAATATGTAAATTCTTTAATTAAAATAACGTGTCAGATGAGAATAGAAAAATGTAGATTATTGAAATACATTTTTTTTAATTAACAAAAGACCCCCAAAAAAATAAATAAATAAATTAAAAATTAAAAATTACTTTAAAATTCTGACATGCGCTTAAGTATTTTGCTATGATTGTATTGCTTTTTATCCGTTCGTTTTTAGCAATACTTTATCAAACATTATAATTTGTTTTAAAGAAATTCCGGTTCTGCTTCCTATTTGCCGTATCAACCGCGCGGTGCATCTTTTGAGTTACCCTCATATCAAAGGTGAGCACTGCACTAGACAGGGGAACAGCTAAGCGATAGGGTCATTTGTGTCAACGTCAAATTAACGTCTGCGCAGTCAAGCTAGAAATGTGTGAAGTAAGAGAGTGTAGAGGCGTCACGGGTGGGGGGTTGGGTGGTGCGGACCGTACCGGGTGACTCCATCACAAGGGGTTGAACCAAGACATAACATTATGTACAGCCCCGTTATTTGGAACGGACACGCTCAGAGAAGGTACAGTGGGTATGTAGTGACGGGGTGCGGGTGACGCCATGAACTACCGCACTGGGTGACACTAACTCTAGTGACGCCACTGAGTCAATAATCAAATTTCATCACTCAATACTAATTATATTGAAAATCTTTGAAATTTTGACGCTGACACCGTCTCAGAGTGTTTAATAACCTTCAATGTATATAAATTAATTAAACCATCTGGAAATTCGTCCCGTTTATTCTAATACTCTGCGGCCTTGTTCTGTCCCTTTCTCCGCTCTACCCATATATTACATCTTGCACGGCGGTAGTCTAGCGGAAACGCACTGGACTGTCGAACCGAGGCAAAAGAGAGTCAGGGGTTCGAGCCTCGGTGCCGGCAAGGCACCCCCGGAATGTTGTGCTAGCCACATAATCACTTGCTCGTTAGTGGTGTTTCAATGAAACTTGTGAACGCTACATCATTTGTCCCATAATCTGAAAAGTGGTTATTATTACAAAATGGAAACTTAAACCTATATTATTTATTGTTCTGTACTGACATGTGTTTCTGGTAAACTCGTCGCTGTAGGTCTTGTTCACATGTATCATGTAGATCTCGATCTAGAGACGTCTTTTGAGGAGTCCCTCCACCCTATAGATTGTGAACCGTTAACGACGCTCGGCACTTGGCCACTGGCCTGCCTGGTCACCAGACAGTTCACTTGCCAAATGACGTTTTAGGAAAGTGGCCAGCAACGAATAGTCCGACCGTTATAACTTACACGCCAGCGCAGTCAGTCTCCCGGGGGTTCAACGTGTCGTTCTGAGATGAGGGTAGCTGATGGCGGACCGAGTGGTCAACTCCTACACCAGTCTAGACCATTTTTAGTGGGCTTTTCACTTGTGTGTCGTTGGTTGCCAAGTAGAGAATATCTTGTTGGTATAATCCAAAACATCACATCCCCTCCCCCCACTCATCATCCACCAAATAGTTCACATGCGCCCCGGGACTGAGACCATTGACAATTTATTAATCCTTTAAGGAAGAGTGAGTCCAAGTCAACGATGAATTATCCTCAGTTATAATTTAACGCCTTGCAAATATTAGACATAAAAAATCCCGTTAAAACCAAGTTTTTGACAATAGATCCTTTATACATGAGACGTAACTATAAGGATGTTTTTTATAATCCGAAAATACAAAATTCTAGTTATGTCTCGTAAAACGTGTTTATTAATATAATGCGCACCGATCGTGAATATTTTAAAAAAAGTATTGTCAATATAATGCGCACCTTATTGCGCGATAGGAAAGGTTGTTAAACATAATACGCACCACGACACTCTCAAAAATTATCATGATACATATAGATAAATAAAATAATCTATAAATTCCATAATTTAATTACAGTACATTCGATCGATCTGAAATTTTGAAACATCATTTTTATCATTGGCATGAGTCTGCCTGCAATATTTCAGCTTGCTAGGTTACGAGGAAGTGGGTTACAAATCGATCCAAAGTTTTTTCGCAAGCTAGCAAGGGCTCAAGCAGACACCATGGGTTAATATAAAGGATTTAAAAACTATGTCTGTGTTTGGTTGGCTGTTCTCCATCGAGTGATAACGCTTTTATTGGATCATGCATGAACATGCATTTAGAGGGTTTATTTTTATTTTATTTTGTAACAACTATATACTTCATTATAACCTCTATCCCTTGTAAAGAGTTATGGTAACTTCTTGTTGTTTTCTTCCTTAGTGACTTGTCTTCATCCAAATCAACGAATTTAGTCATCAATATCTGACATTATTTAAAATTCGAATTGTATTTATATCAATTAAAGATAGATAATCCCGAATAAACAATACACAAATAAAGAACGATTGATTATTATTGCTAAGAGTTTAATATATAGCAGGGGTCGGGAAACTTTTTGTGTGAGAGAGCCATAAACACCACATATTTTGAAATGTAATTCTGTTAGAGCCATAAACACCACATATTTTGAAATGTAATTCTGTTAGAGCCATAAACACCACATATTTTGAAATGTAATTCTGTGAGAGCCATACATTATGTTTAAAACTGAATGTTCAGTTCATTGTATGCCTATTTTGTGTAATTTCAACACTGAATCTATAATAAATATGTCTCTTAATTCTTTTCAATAACATTGTTGTGCTGTTTTTTAAAATATGCAATTAATGTGTAGATCAAGTGAGTCTTAAAAAACGTTTTTGTTTCAAATATAATCGATCATTGGGCTGAGAGCCAGATGCAGCCTTCTCTAGTGCCATATTTGGCTCGCCAGCATTGGTTTCCCGACAAAACATGGGGAAAGTTCTCAATCCGTCATATGTATCGTTTTAATGATACTAATTATAATTTGAGAACTTATATAGCGCAGGACAACAGCAAGCGGCTTTTCTCACGGTGATTCCCACAAATTCACACATATTTATTTCAATGCATTAAATTTAAAACATTCATGTCCTAATTATATATTATAAAAAAAATAATTAAACTACAATGACATGATGGTACACATTAATGACATGATGGTACACATTAATGAAATGATGGTACACATTAATGACATGATGGTACACATTAATGACATGATGGTACACATTAATGACATGATGGTACACATTAATGACATGATGGTACACAATAATGACATGATGGTACACATTAATGACATGATGGTACACATTAATGACATGATGGTACGCATTAATGACATGATGGTACACATTAATGACATGATGGTACACATTAATGACATGATGGTACACATTAGCTACGCCTATCATTCAGAGAAATGATTGGTTGTTAATTTGGAAAGTTAAAGCAACCAAGGACAATACTAAAGTAAGAGAATAAAAATAATAATCACGAAGGAGATTCATGTCTGTCACCAACGTCAACTAAGTAAATATAGACACGCTCGCTAATGTTACGACATTTGTTCTTTCTATATTCCTGCCTTGTACCGCATTGTTAAATTCCTGAACAGTTCTAGACGTATCCTCGCATATTCTCTAAGAATGCCAGTGTCCGCGATTAACGTTAAAACAACAGATTTTTTTTACTAACCACTAAATTTGTCTTTTAGCCGTCTGCAGCATAATCAGCAGCAACGCGTGAGAGAAGACGTTCGGTTCCCAGGGAAAGTCGTTAATTTTGATAATGTCCTTTTAGTTGGGTTCATTGGCTGCTCGTTGTAACATAAATCTTATAGCATAATTACATTACTAATTAAACTATCTTCCGTTTAAAAAAAAATGAAGTTATGGATTATGACTCAAATTGTAATATTAAAAAAACAACAGAAAATATTGACTTTTAAAGACAAAAACACAGTGCTATTACTATTAGTTGGGTTGCGTCTGAGTTCTTGAAGTATTTTTACTTGCTCATGGAGTAAACATTAAATTTTAAAAAACAACATAATGAAACAGCGGCGTAGCTTGGGTTAGGGCCGCTCGGGGCGAGCTACTATTCTTTTCCCAGCGGCGGCAGGAACAACTTTACAGTTTCACGAAAATGCCAATTCTAATTTCTTTTTTTTTTCAAATATCATTCCATGAGACCTGCTTCCCTTAAGTTCTCCCTCACCCCCACCCCCCCACACAACTCTTTTCCCCTATGTCACGAATAGCCATCTCCTCCTCCTCATTCCCACCAGTTTCTTTATGATTTATGGCTTCCTCCGTGACGTCAGAGACAGTAGACACCTGATCTACACGTCCAGACACGCCCCTTGACCGGCAAACGGGCAGAGCGTAATCTCTAAACCACCGGCTCCTGCTCCCCGACACACAGCACCAACAAAGGGCTCAAAGACTGCTCCAAAAGTGGACTTGGCCATAATTTATAAACAGAGGGGGGAAAAGGCCCCGTAATTTCCGTGAAGGAAGGCGACCCCTGCCGTCTGCCCGCGGACAGCCGGGGACAGGGGAGAGACGCCGGCCCGTGTTTATAGCGTGGGTCTTTTTAGACGGGGTCACAAGCCGATCCGCCCCTGTACCGGGCGGCCAGCAAGTGCGGTAAATCCCTCAGCACTTAGACGGCAGTAACAGTCCCTGATTTGAAAGGCTCTCCGAGCAAGACTAACGCACGTGCATACGATAAATCCCTTGAAGAATATCAAAACATTTTTTAAAAAACAAAAAAAAACAAAACGTTAAAATATATTAATTTCTTTTGAGTATATAAAATTTAATTATTTATAAAGATTTTTGTTCGTTGAGACTTGTGTAAGTGAAATAGATATGTATAAAATTATGTTTTTCTATTTTGTTTTTAAAAAAAGATTGAAATTACTCGCCCTGTCTCTACCTACACTATAAAATAATTCACATTTTGACGTGGACACGTGCAATCATAATTAACAGATATTAGTTGAGGAAAACTGAGGACGTTCAAGTCCATAAAGTACGTCACGCTCTTTTTGACCATTTAACTCCCCCTGTAACAAATCTCGGGAACCTCCCCCCCCCCCCCTTTAAAATTTAAAATAAGTCACATTTTCGGAAAAAAAAATATTATTTTTTTGTTAACAAAATAAATAAAATTTAACATTAAAAACATGACGTCACTCATGGCCGGACACCCCCTCCCCCTGTCACAATTTCTTACACCCCCTCTCCCCTCTGGAGCATGACGTACTTTATGGACGGCCCCATATCAAGGGATCTCAAACCATGTCACATTTTGTAGCGGCTTTACATTATTCTCCAAACTTGTACTTGTATATTTTGACATTGATCATATTTTACCACGTTTTTATTAACTTGCCTTTGTTCATGTCCGCAAAATTTCAAATTGTCATAAGTAAAATTGAAACCATTTTTGATGTACATAGAGATCTCAAAATTTTACCACAGATAGATCTCGGATGACACTGCATAGTATCACAATTTCAGATCGATCGAATGTACCGTAATGAAATAAATGCATTTTAGGTTTATCTCTATATAGCACCTGCATCCGTCTGCTATTGTTGACATCCACGTGCCACCGGAGCTCACCCCTTGACCACATCCCAGTGGTATTAAAACGTTTGGCGGGCGCAAATGAGCTGTTTGGTAAGTGAGATCTATAAGTGAGAGAATGAGTGAACTGCTTATGTAAAACCTCATAAGCACCCGCCCCAAGGTTTTAGTCAAAGTACTGATGGTCCTAGAGAACTCATTTAAAATGCCTCACCTCCACGCGGTTAGACCTGGAAATCTATAATATATTTAAACCAATCAGGCAATTTTGTATTTAATGAATTTTCTATGTTAAAAAAATAAGTAATATAAATTAAGAAATAGATTTTTCGATAAACTCTGTGATTTTACACTTAGACTTAAAATAAATAAATAGAGGTAAAAATAGATTTTTAAAAACCACTTTTTTAAAAGTGGACTGAAAATAAGAAAATAATTTAAAACTTATATTTCTAAGTTCAAGTAGATCGACTTTGATTTAATATGACTAAAAACGTAAGGCGCATGCTAATGAGGTTTTACATATGCCTAAAATCCATTGGTCCACCTTTGTGATGATTTTACAATTCTCATGAAATGAGTAAATAAAAATAATGATAAAACCCCTAACAAATGGTTTGGAAATGTTAGCCTGTGAAAACACCCGAAAGTTCGATGTCTAATGTTAAATTTTGGTTCATCGCAGATAGAACCTTTTGGCTCGAGTCCAACCTTGAAATCAAGTCTTTGCGACTAGTAGGAATCCTCAAGTCGGGAAATAAAATTTATTTAAAAAAAGGACAGCCAGCGATGTGCCCAGATTGTGGGTGGCTTAACTTAACTGCCAGCCCCGGGGCTGGCCCGAGTCAACCCTTGGGTATCTTTCTGTAATCTAACCGACTCACGCGACCACGGGAACGGAAGTTTGGGTTTAGCGCATGCGCTGAAGCCAGGCTACAATTAGAAACAAGACGAGATGTGTTCCAACGAGGTGCGCAGAGCATAGGCGGAAACTGTTGTATATGTATCGATATCATTTAGTTCCACAGTGCCCGGGTGGCTACTGTTATGTATGTATCGATATCATTTAGTTCAACAGAACAAATGTGGTTACTGTTATGTATGTATCGATATCATTTAGTTCCACAGTGCCCGGGTGGCTTATGTTATGTATGTATCGATATCATTTAGTTCAACAGAACAAATGTGGTTACTGTTATGTATGTATCGATATCATTTAGTTCCACAGAACCCAGGTGGTTACTGTTATGTATGTATCGATATCATTTAGTTCCACAGTACCCGGGTGGCTACTGTTATGTATGTATCGATATCATTTAGTTCCACAGAACCCAGGTGGTTACTGTTATGTATGTATCGATATCATTTAGTTCCACAGAACCCAAATGGTTACTGTTATGTATGTATCGATATCATTTACTTCCACAGTACCCGGGTGGCTACTGTTATGTATGTATCGATATCATTTAGTTCCACAGAACCCAGGTGGCAACTGCTTTTATGAAATAATAAAGTTGCAGATATTTGGTTCCATGTATAGAGAGCAAATGTTTCGGTGTACGTACAACTATTAGATTAAATATCCTGGTATTATTAAGTTATAATACCGTCACAAAGCAATTACTAACCCAGTTGTATGTCACAGGCATAAGTCACAGCCAAACGACACGCAGCTATTGGTCACACAGCCATGCATCACACAGCCATACGCCACACACAAATTTTCATATAAACGCGCATGCTTGAGCCTGACAGGACGTAACAAAACGACAGTGTCGGCAAAAAGCCTGCATCAGCGAACAAACAAAACGAAAACTAATACTAATAGCAGTATGAAAATAAAATGAAACTTAGCTGCAGTGTTATGTCCAGTGTTCTGCATTGTTATGTCCAGTGTTCTGTAGTGTTATGTCCAGTGTTCTGCAATGTTATGTCCCGTGTTCTGCAGTGTTATGTCCAGTTATCTGCAGTTTTATGTCCCGTGTTCTGCATTGTTATGTCCAGTGTTCTGCAGTGTGATGTCCAGTGTTCTGTAGTGTTATGTCCAGTGTTCTGCAGTGTTATGTCCAGTGTACTGCAGCCATGTCCAGTGTTCTGCAGTGTTATGTCCAGTGTAATGCAGCCACGTTCAGTGTTCTGCAGTGTTATGTCCAGTGTTCTGCAGTGTTATGTCCAGTGTACTGCAGTAATCTGTCCAGTGGTCAGCAGTGTTATGTCCAGTGTTCTGCAGTCATATTCTCTTTTTTTAGGACGCTTTCATTCAATTAAATCTACAATTCGCGTTGCGTTTTCTTTATTATTCAGTGTTCAAAACAAGCTTTAGACCATACAACAATAGTCTGCACTGGGATATGAATGCCAGTAGATAGGATTAAATGCTTCCTCCCATCAAAACATGGTTAAATATTCTTCTAATTCTAATATTTCAAAATTAAAGTGGGATATCTTGTGAATAGTCTCAATAGACAACAGTCACAAGTCATTGTGGACCTTGGTCCTCCATTGACAACACTCACAAGTCGTTGTGGACCATGGTCCTCTATAGACAACACTATCAAGTCGTTGTGGACCGTGGTCCTCAATGGACAACACTCACAAGTCGTTGTGGACCGTGGTCCTCAATGGACAACACTCACAAGTCGTTGTGGACCATGGTCCTCCATTGACAACACTCACAAGTCGTTGTGGACCATGGTCCTCCATTGACAACACTCACAAGTCGTTGTGGACCATGGTCCTCCATTGAGATAGTCACAAGTCGTTGTGGACCATGGTCCTCCATTGAGATAGTCACAAGTCGTTGTGGACCATGGTCCTCCATTGAGACACTCACAAGTCGTGGTGGACCGTGGTCCTCAGTGGACAACACTCACAAGTCGTTGTGGACCGTGGTCCTCAATGGACAACACTCACAAGTCGTTGTGGACCGTGGTCCTCAATTGACAACACTCACAAGTCGTTGTGGACCGTGGTCCTCAATGGACAACACTCACAAGTCGTAGTGGACCATGGTCCTCAATGGACAACACTCACAAGTCGTAGTGGACCGTGGTCGTCAATGGACAACACTCACAAGTCGTAGTGGACCGTGGTCCTCCATTGAGACACTCACAAGTCGTAGTGGACCGTGGTCCTCAATGGACAACACTCACAAGTCGTAGTGGACCGTGGTCCTCAATGGACAACACTCACAAGTCGTAGTGGACCGTGGTCCTCCATTGACAACACTCACAAGTCGTTGTGGACCATGGTCCTCCATTGACAACACTCACAAGTCGTTGTGGACCATGGTTCTCCATTGACAACACTCACAAGTCGTTGTGGACCATGGTCCTCCATTGACAACACTCACAAGTCGTTGTGGACCATGGTCCTCCATTGACAACACTCACAAGTCGTTTTGGACCATGGTCCTCCATTGACAACACTCACAAGTCGTAGTGGACCGTGGTCCTCAATGGACAACACTCACAAGTCGTTGTGGACCATGGTCCTCCATTGACAACACTCACAAGTCGTAGTGGACCATGGTCCTCAATGGAAAACACTCACAAGTCGTTGTGGACCGTGGTACTCCATTGACAACACTCACAAGTCGTTGTGGACCATGGTCCTCCATTGACAACACTCACAAGTCGTTGTGGACCATGGTCCTCCATTGACAACACTCACAAGTCGTTGTGGACCATGGTCCTCCACACCCACGCAAATACAAGACACGTGATATGACGCACAGCTGAACTCAGTGGAGCTAGTCTGGACATTAAATCAAACTACTAAAAGTAAAGGATATAGATAACACCGCCCCACCCCCACCCCCAGCATCTCACCCACACCTTCCCTCACGCGCCATCATAAACTTTTATTTTCAAACTTCACCAAATTTAAGTCATTTTGAAAATATTAATATTTGTTTAATCATATCGTTTAAAAGTTATAACAAATCCCTTTCAGGCTTAGTTAGCCAAACCAGGAATGAGCAACAAATAATGAGAGAACCGAAGTATGTTTTTATAAATAACGATTTTCTTTATCTTTTAAATAACACTTTTTAACATATCTTTTGTA
The DNA here is from genome assembly GCA_002072015.1 of Radix auricularia. Classification (NCBI taxonomy): domain Eukaryota; kingdom Metazoa; phylum Mollusca; class Gastropoda; family Lymnaeidae; genus Radix; species Radix auricularia. The sequence continues at coordinate 373,230 of MUZC01004423.1, read as the reverse complement.
ATATCTGTTACTAAAGAGAAAACTTCGCGAACACATTCCCCCCCACCAATTTAAAAAAAAAAAAATGGTTTCTTTAGTAAACCAAATACGCGGTACAAGCTCGAGATATTCAAAAATCATTTGGTGACTTGGTGTTGTAAAATAAAGGATCACCTCTGATAGGACGACTCTCTAAGGTCCCAAATAATTTTAACTCTGTTAGGAGCAAATCACTAATGTCCCAAATGTCCCTCTGATACGACAAATTACAAGTGTCCCAAACAGTGGCACTCTAGTAGGACATTAATTAATGTCCCAAAATAGTGTCACCTCTAATAAGACATTAACTTATGTCCCAAATGGTGTCACCCCTAATAAGACATAAACTAATATCCCTCTGATAGTACAACTCATCAGTGTCCCAAATAGTCACCTCTGATAGAAGAACTGTTACAAATAGTCACGTCTGATAAAAGAACTCACTAATGTTACAAATAGTCACCTCTGATAGAAGAACTCCCGATTCTTACAAATAGTCACCTCTGATAGAAGAACTCACAAATGTTACAAATAGTCACCTCTGATAGAAGAACTCACTAGTGTTACAAATAGTCACCTCTGATAGAAGAACTCTCTAATGTTACAAATAGTCACCTCTGATAGAAGAACTCACTAGTGTTACAAATAGTCACCTCTGATAGAAGAACTCACTAATGTTACAATAGTCACCTCTGATAGAAGAACTCACTAATGTTACAAATAGTCACCTCTGATAGAAGAACTCACTAATGTTACAAATAGTCACCTCTGATAGAAGAACTCACTAATGTTACAAATGGTGCCTACTGTAATAGGACAACTCGTGAATCTCCCAAAAGGTGTCACATCTGATAGGACAACTTACTAATGTCCCACAGGGTGTCACACTCTGATAGGACAACTTATTAATGTCCCATAGGGTGTCACCTCTGATAGGACAGCTTACAAATGTCTCACAGGGTGTCACCTCTGATAGGACAACTTACTAATGTCACATAGGGTGTCACTTCTAATAGGACAACTTACTAATGTCACACAGGGTTTCACCTCTGATAGACTACTCACTTATGTTTTCCAAGTGGTGTGTTTCCCAAATGTTGCGTGTGCTACATGACGTCACCTCTGAACGGACAACTCACTAGTGTTTCCCAAAATATTAAGCAACTAATTTTTGCGTCTTTAAAACAAGCACTTTACAATTACAAACATGTTTCATAATGAACACGACTAAAATTATACTATAAAGACGTCAATCTAATTAACTATCAAGGTTTTAATCATCTCTCAAGTCCAGCCTTATACTCAGTGTTGAAATGTTTCTTGTTTTTTTTTTGTAGGGTTCTGGGCAGTGCTGACTTCCGAGTTTCCAGGCACGTCAACTGAAGTGACGGACGTCAAGCTCAAAATGTGACACAACAAGAAAGTTACTGAGAAGTGCTAGATGGATCTTGGTGCGTTTATATTACCCAAGACAGTCCCTCTTTGTTAGATAAAAGAACTAAATTAATATGAATTTTTAATAATTTATCACAGCCGATGGCATCACACCCTAACCCTAACCGTCATGACGTCACTTAACCCCAATCATCATGACGTCACTTAACCCTAACCGTTATGACTCTCTTAACCCCAATCGTCATGACGTCACTTAACCCCAATCGTCATGACCCCTCTTAACCCTATTGTCATGAGGTCTCTTCACGCAAATCGTCATGTCTCATAACTCCAATCGTCATGACGTCACTTAACTCTAATCGTCATGACCTCTCTTAACACTATTTTCAGGACGTCTCTTCACCCTAATCGCCATGTCTCTTAACCTGACGACTCTTAATCCTAATCGTCATCCCGTGTTTTAAGTACTCATACTCTAAACACTAATAGTTAAGCAATCTTTTAACAAAGATTCACGTTGTAAAAGTTTCGGTTTGCATTTTAAAAAAACGATCGAAACTTTAAGTTCCGTTAATTTCCAGCTAGATTCCATCGGGTTATGGATCAGTCCTGTCGTCAGTGCGGTTTGTGTGTCGTGGTCATTATGACCCGATTACATAACGCTGCGCGGTGTCCTACACCAGAGTTGACATATGGCCTTTGCGAAGTTTCCCCCTTGTAACGATGTCATCATAGACTACCATTCGTGGCGCGGATGACCCGTGGTCACTCTAAAAATGGGCCGTCATTAAGCTTACGGTCCGCTCCCCGTAGAGCGAGTTGTTATTCCTCTAGTGGAGTGACCGCTAGTAAACAAACTACAACGTTCGAATATCCACTGGTGTGTTTGGTGACAAGAAGGATGACCGCTGGTCAAGAACTATAGCCGGGCTCATGATCTTCGCCCAGAGGCCCCCGCGATCCGGAGTCAAGTTTGACACGATGAATCAATTGATAGCCCCGGATAACATGGGGGGGGGGGGGCTTTCCTCGCCATAAGGGTCCTGCCGCGGTCTTCAATGTGGCAAATTGCCCACCTCGAGTGTGGCCAAAGCTGTATTCTGGGCGCAGAAAGAAACATTGACTGCCGCTGACTTCATTACAGAAACTGCCGATGCGGTCGTCCCCCCGGTCCTGTCAAGAAATCAGGACATTGGGCATGGCTCCGCCCAGCGAGCAATGCTCCAAGATGCAGGCCTCGCCCACCCCGTTCCTTTGAGAGCTGTTCCCCTTCAAGAGGCCACTAGCTGCGACAGACATGCGGGCTGTCAAACGTCACCTAACTGGGGGCTGAATGTGAGGTGGGGTGTACGGGGGGGAGCCTCTGCCGCATTCAATTTGATCCAAAATTTGTTTCCCCATGTTGATCAAAATGGTGGCCGGCTCCCTGGTCGACAGGTCCGGTAAATGCCGGAGACTGCGGGTGGCACCGGTCGATGGGACGAGCAGGACAGGGATTTAATGATCTGTGGGCGTGGCCCCAAATGTCTGTCTGTCATCAACCCAACGACGGGTCGTGATTTGATTTTTTTTGTAAAAACATTGTCACTCCCCCCCCCCACACCCCGACGTCCAACTCAAGAGATTTTTGACTGTTTCTGTCATCAGCAGCCAGGGCCGGCGGTCTCTGGTGGTACTTTATCAACAGCTACTGTGTCACAGAAACGCTCCGCTGGGTACAATGGTGTAGCAGTCTGACAACGTAGTCTCGGCGGAGAAAGGAGGGTGGGGGCCCCCAAAAAGTCCCCCCTTTAACATGAAAACTCTACTGCCACATGACAAAATAACATACGCGAGGACAGTTTTCTGAGACCGACGTTGTGGAAGTTGTACACACCCCCCAATAAACGGCTGCCGGGCAATGAGAGATTCGCCTTTTGGGAGTTGATCGGACCTTATATAATAGCGGTCCTGTTTACTGCTTGTTCAGTTGCCTTCATTCAACCCGCGTGTCAGATACTGGCACAACCGCACCGTCCACAACATTGAGCAAATACGGAGGCGCTATATCCAGATGACTTTGAGCAGCTGCTCCAGATTTCCGTAAGTTTCCAATTTTTTTCGAAACATTTCTCAAACATTTTTTAGTATGGTAAGTAATATCTTGGACTTAAATATTCTTTCAACGCTCTACATTATTTCATTAGCAGTATTAAGATTTTCAAATTTAAAAACAACACCATATATATATATATTATATTTATATTTTACAAAATCGAATTTACTCTCGAGATATTCCTTATTTCCTCCGCTGAAATAACTTTAAAAGCAAAATAAGGAAATCATATTAAAACTTTAAATTTATAAACCATAGGTAGTTTGATTTTTATCAGAGATTGTTTCTTATTAAATATAAATAATTTCTAAATATATTGGTTAAAAACTCTCGACGTTCAACACATGGATGTAAATGAAATGGATCAATATGTGATGAGTTTATTAGAGACTGGAGTGTGACGCTACCAATAACACGATGTGAATGTGGTTATTTTAGCTATAGCTGTGTCCATGTGTGTCCGTAAATAAGATGACACCTTAACAGTTACCGCACCGCTCGAGTCGTTATGGCCGAAGATGCGGTCAAACATGAGAGAGACATGATGATCAACTATGGAATAGACGGACAGATCTATTGGAGTGTCCAGTATTTAGTTACACGAGTTTTCGTGTTATTCTGTCTTTCTGGACTGACATCCATTCTTTGTTGCTTGCGGTTTAAGCCCAGGAATGAGCAGTGGACATTTTTATATAAAAAAATAATTTTTCTTATAACAACGCCTTTAAATAATAATTGTTTAGGTTGGAGTAGATTGATTAGATCATCAAAGGACACATTTTCATATGTATTGCTTGAGGTGTTTTATATAAAACAAAGATGTGCTTAAATGTCTAAAAAGAATAAAGTCAACTGTGTTCATTGCTGTCCGAGTGGTCAAGTCAACTGTTTGTAAGAAATATGTGATGTTGGGGGTTGGGGTGGGGTCATTTGGTTTTATGATACAGTTATCAGGTGGGAAACAATCACGAGAGTGACATACATCTGGGGCCGACTTAAAGACTTCTAGTGCCTTTATTGTCTAAGTCTAAGCTTTTTCCCTGTCATTGAACGCGAAATTACATTGAAAACACACATTTTAAATCGTTGTTGTTTTTTTTTAAATTTAAAACCCACGGAATAAAACATATAAACTATATACCTCTACTTGGCTGGCAAACCATGACGTTAGCAATAAATACTTATACGGATTATTTACAAACCACTTGAAACAGGATTCTTTAATTTTTTTAGAAACAGATTTTTATCAAATTATAACGAACACAATGCTTGTATATCTTTTTTTAAGTTTCTTTTTTTCTCTAAATGAACAACTTTCGACCAAGTAATAATAACGATTAATTCTAAAAATGCAACGCCATTACTAATAATATACTGGATTATGCGTTTCCATTTTATAAAACTTATGAAGAAAACAAGAAACAATGTTTTCCGTAAATTCGATGTCTTAACAGGACGAGGCAATATATCAATAGAGCTCTGCATCTCCGGGTAGTTCTTAGAGTAATCTATCCATGACTAATGAGTATTGTTCATCAGTAGTAATTAAAGTCATCTATCCATGACTAATGAGTATTGTTCATCAGTAGTAATTAAAGTCATGTATCCATGACTAACAATTATTATTGTTCATCAGTAGTAATTAAACTCATGTATCCATGGCTAACAATTATTATTGTTCATCAGTAGTAATTAAAGTCATGTATCCATGACTAACAATTATTATTGTTCATCAGTAGTAATTAAAGTCATTTATCCATGATTAGTATACATTATCAGTAGTAATAAATCATTACATGACTAGCATAGTTTATAATTAATACTTAAGTAATATATCCATGACAAGTAATTAGTGTAGTTCATTGGTAGTAATTTAAGTCATGTATCCATGACAAGTGCAGTTTTATCAGTGGTAATTTATCATTAGTATAGTTCATAATTAGTACTAAAAGTAATATATTCATGATTAGTAAGTACTAATCTATTCTTGACTGATTAGTACATTTACATGATTAGTAAAGTTCATCAGTAGTTCTTAAAGTAATCAATCCATGACTAGTATATAGTTCATCAATAAATCGCTGCGACGTATGGGAAATTCGTCTTTTTTTAGTCTCCAAACAAAGAGTATAATATATTTTCTTCTCATTTAAAATTGTCTTACATTGCTGTCGGAAATTTATTACTTCACTGCTCTTTATAAGAGGTTTATTTACCGCCATTATTAACTACCCTTTTATAGGTTTTAATACCTAAGCCTAAACCTAACCCTTAGCCTAACCCTAACCCTAAGCCTAACTTTAACACTAACCCTAAGCCTAACCCTATAACCCTAACTTATTCTCTGTTAAGATATCTATGAAAACTAGATAACTCTGTGTTTGAGAAAAATGATATTCGACATTTACAAAAACAGTATAAAGTGTTAAAACTTTATATTGTTTTTGTAAATGTCGAATATCATTTTTCGTATATGGGGAAGGGTGGGTGAAATTATAAACATTTACGCACCTCGCCTCACTAAAGTTTCGCGTATTTCGGTAAGAGAAAATGACTTCTTACAGCCAATCAAAACTACATAAACTGGATTAATCCACTAACGGTAGAGTGTTTTCTTTGTGTAGCGAAAACCAGTTGATCTCAATCATATGACCACCCATCAACAAACGCTCACCTGGGGAAAAATTGGACATTATGTTTACTTTGCGTGTGTGTGTGAGTGTGTGTGTGAGTGTGTGTGTGTGTGTATGTATGTGTGTGTGTTTGTGTGTGTGTGTGTGTGAGTGTTTGTGTGTGTGAGTGTTTGTGTGTGTGTGAGTGTTTGTGTGTGTGAGTGTGTGTGAGTGTGTGTGTGAGTGTGTGTGAGTGTGTGTGTGAGTGTGTGTGTGTGAGTGTGTGTTTGTGTGTGTGTGTGTGTGTGTGTGTGTGAGTGTGCAGTGAATGAAAGAGGCGGTGGGTGGTGTACAACAATATTTAAATGTAAATCACACACCATCATACATAAAATAAACACATATGGTCCATAGCGCCGAGTTGTATGGAGATGAAATTGTTTTTGTAAGAACAGAATTAGATTCTAGAGTCAAACTTTATGGTCTTATGGCATAAAGATAAACTTCAGGTGGCAATAATAAATAGATCTAAGTGCTTTAAACTTAAAGCCGAACACTTTTTTCTTACCTGTGTAAGTTTAATGGCAAATTGTTATTTCATTCATCTCTAAATATCTTATTACTATTATTTTTGTAAAATATGAACACAAATTGTCAGTAAACTTTCAAACTATATTTTTAAAATGACTTATACAGGTACTCAATTTTCATCGTTCGTCCTTCAATTACATGCGCAACCAAACTATTATTTTGAAAAAAAAAATAATAAAAAAATTGAAGGTATTAGTCAAAACCATAAGTCAGATGATCGGGTTTCAGTGCCTGCTTTAAAATGATTTACAACTTCACTGAAATCTTCTCAAGCCAAAATTCCTTTAAATACATGAATCTTTAAGTCTCTAGTTCAGTCCATGTATGCAAGCTCAACTGATATAAAATTTAAGTAGAGCAGTTGATAGCTGATAACGATCGGACATACATTATGAATGAAGCTGACTATATTATAAACGTAAGCCGCTCGAACATGAAATCATAATGACCTGGCTCTAATATAATCTGTTCAGACATGAAACCATAATGACCTGGCTCTAATATAATCTGTTCAGACATGAAATCATAATGACCTGGCTCTAATATAATCTGTTCAGACATGAAATCATAATAACCTGGCTCTAATGTAATCTGTTCAGACATGAAATCATAATGACCTGGCTCTAATGAAATCTGTTCAGATATGAAACCATAATGACCTGGCTCTAAATGTAATCTGTTCGTACATGAAATCTGAGTGGCGAGCTGCTGGACCATCCCACCCCCCGCACACACACTTCCCCAAAATTATCAGCTGGTCTGGCACACAACCTAAGTTTCGAAAAGTGTAAAGCTATTAAACTAGCACCCTCTGCCCCGCCCGCCATCTAGTAACAGTGCAGTGCTAATTGATGTCGTGTCAGTAATCACAATTGTCACAAAAAGATCGCTTGGCTGGAATCTGCCAAATTGTAATGAGTTTACCTGGTGTTGATATGTTTAGTGAGCTAAACAGCGGCGGGTGATGTATACTCTCTAACGCCGTGTTATTGTTTTCATGAGTTTGTTTGTTTTTAAAAATGCCTTGTGGTGACAGATGTATTGTTTTACCCGGCCTGGAAAACCAGGGTTGACCCAGTAGTTACAATGACACCATTAGAGATATCAGATGAGATATTCTATAAATGGGAATAGTTTGTTTTAACACGTGTAAGGTATTTTATAGCCAAATTTAATGTAACTAGTTATTTTTTAAACATTAAATTGTATGTTGCACAGAAATAAAATGGGGAGTGAGACATAGAGATGGGGGTGAGAAAGACAGAGAGAGAGAGAGAGAGAGAGAGAGAGAGAGAGAGAGAGAGAGAGAGAGGAGAGAGAGAGAAGTGTCTGTAATTTAAATTAATGTCTCTATTTGAGATGACATACAATTGTATTATTCTGTTTCTTGCTGAAACCATTTATTTGGCTGCGATTTGATTCCGTGGGGCTCATGTGAGATGGAAACACGCCGTAATGCATTACATCGCACGAAACATGTTATTATACTGAACTACAGAGACTGCGTCTGAAACGTATACACATACACCTGCTATAGAGAGTATGTCTTAAACGTGTCAAAGCACATCTATGATGGAGATGATGCTGATGGCGTTCTTCTATGTATAGTGCTAACATTATCCATGCTAGCAATGACATTCTCATTGAACTTTGTTAAACTTTTTTTTTTTTAAAGTCTTTGCAATTTTTCTTGAATTTGTCTTTCTTGTCAGACTCTTTAAAAAATTTCTGAAGACTTTCTCACAATTTTGTGCAACCAATTCAAAAGAGCGCACTCCACGGGACTTTCTCATGTGTCCATCCGCTCATGGAACTTATAGAACGGATTGTGTAGAAGAACACAGCTTCATAAGAGATACACGTTTTGATGTTAATTTCTCCAAATACCAGCGGCGCTGATCCGTCAATACTCCAGTTAGTCTGTGTCAGCATTTTATTATGTAACATCATATATATATATTACAGAGGCTAAGTCTTAAACTTAAACAATTAAATCTAGAGAGGCTTTTTGATAATACAACTAAATAGATCAACGTGAAATTATAAAACTAATAATAAAATAGAAGTTCGAAATACATAGAGTGAATCTTTGTATGTGTTCGTGTTGGTGCTTTGACTTAAGACCAATAATCCCTTTAAGCTGCTCTGCCGCACAGATATCTGATAGACGAAACGCAGCATTTATTATTATTTATTTTGTGTGTATCCCATAACCTTGTGGTTGTAGGTGGTTCTAATGTTTCCATTGGAGCTTTCTCGGGGCTTGGTGAGACCTCGGCGGCGCCCATCTCCTCTCCAGATCAGCGGAGGACGTTTAAGCGATAGTTATTTATCAATCTCACTGTGGCTTTGACTGGGCTCGATCCCACACCTCCCAGCTTTTGAGGCGAGCGCACTGTTGACTTCGCCAACCAGCCGCCATTTTAATATTACCGAGCAGTAAATTTTGGAAAATATTTCGCACAAAATGGATGCTGTGAAACTTAACACAAGAGTTGTTGTTTGTTTTGTTTTTTTTTTACTTTGCACACGGACCATTGAACCATAGAGGGAACAATGCTAGCGACTGATTATTATATTGGTAGAATCCACTTGCGATTTATCAGTTTTCAAGTAGAGTGTTTGGTTGTCAGAATATCAGTGTTGGGTGAAGCCATTGAGGAAATGGGTTTTTTCACTTTAAGGTTGGTCCACACATCAAATTTTACCGCACACAATTTGATCAAAATGTGTTATATAACTATGGAAAATTGCGTCACAGTTGCGTCACGCACTATTTTATTTGGTGAACTCATAACTTATTTTTAAGCTATGTATAAAGGTTTTGAAAGTTGTGACAAGACCAAGATTTCCTGGAAAGTTTGATTTGTGGACAGACCTTCGAGATTCTCGTAAAAGTTCTATGTGATAGAGATACCCAGCGTTGATGAACTTAGATAATTCAACTCTATAAAACTATAAAATTTGAACGGTCAAGCTCTACTTGAACTGTTATCAAACGTTTTAAACAAGTTGCCATATTTTAGTCAATAGTTTGTTCTCTTAACATGACTTGAAAATAAAAATAATAATTTAGTAATCTTAATAATATTTTTTAAAATAAATCATTATTTGCACAACAGTAACTACTTTTTGAAACAAAAAAAAAACTGTTAAAAAAAAGTTTTTCGGAAGTTAACAATCAAAAAACACCTTCAACTAGGGTTAGATAACAGTAACATTCTCAAAATAACTATAACACATTTCTGAAGATAACAGCAACAAAGTTCTAAACCCCAAAATTAAAACTTTCTCTAGCTTTGTTGACAATCCCCCCTCACCACACCCCACCCACTCCAACCGCCTCCCCCTTCCACCCCGTCCCCTCCTCAGCCTTTTGGCCACGTCATGTCGTACAATCCTCGAGAAAGGTCAGAGCTCTAGCAGCCAACAATATGAGCCGGACAAATGAATTGATGAGACATTATGAGACGGTTAATACCCTCCACCACCCCACCCCCGTGAGAGGCTCTCAGTCTCCTTCTAAAATTAGCAACATATTCCAACACCCCACACCCACTCTTCAGATCCTTTAATTCAAATATTATGCAAATGGATTTGTTTTAGCCAAATTTTTAAATACCATATTACAATAACGCTTTTTTTTGTTTGTCAAATATAGATTATATTTTTTTTTAATGTCATAACAAAATCACGTATTTCGATAGGTTTTCCAATGAAGTTATACAACTTTGAATTGATACAATCTTTGCCTGTAAACCCCTCGGGCTCAGAAGACTCTTCTGATGGACTCCTATGCCCCCCTCCCCACTCTAACCGCAACACTACTTCTTTACATTGTTAACTCGAAAATCGTTGATATTCCATAGAGGTTCGTCGTCATTCGGATCAATTATGTAAAAAAAAAAAAAGGTAATCCTCTATCTAGTAAAAAAACTTTGGAAACACTGAATGATAACCCCCCCCCCCCTGTAACATATCTATCTGCGAATAATTATGTGAAAAGTATATTTATATGTAATCTTTTTACCCGTAACCGTTAAAAAAAAAAGATTAAAGACGTTAAAAGCAACGATAGGCTACCGTATTTCCACCGTTACTCACAAGCTGCACATAGTCAAAAACCCTTATCACTTAGTATTTGTCTTTTTACACTTGAGACTTGGGGGAACTTAAAATAGCCACTCCCAAACTAGCAACAAATTTCAGAGAAGGTTCACTTACATTGATGTTAAATTAACGGCTCTGTCCACTCGACGGCCTGACCATCAAGTAAAAGACAAATCTGGTTTAGCCATCAATGAGATATCAACAAACGCACAGAAACCTTCTCGTTCTGGAACAACCAGTTTTAATCGAGGACGGAAGACCCCCCCCCCCCCCCCCCCCCCCCACACACACACAAAACAAGCAGCAATGACATTAAAAGGATCACTTTTTTTTAAATCGCCTGGTCTTTTCCTGCGCAGATTTTGACGGCATCGTTGTTGACAATATCGAATATAACTTGTCAACATTACGAAAGCCGCACTACAAATATATGGGCTCGCGAGCCGTCCTATACTGAGAAAACAATCAAATTAAGGCAATCCGTAATTATCCTTAAAAGTTTCTGTGTTGTCGTGTTTGAAAATGAAATGTTTTCACAAGTTTTACTAGCGCCGTAATTGACAATGTTTCACGTTCTTTCGCAGTGATTTTCCATTTCATTTCTGTGCATCCCTGGTGGTAGCGTTATTTTTAGAATGGCAACACCTGGGGCGGCTGACTGACCGCCGTGGTTTAGGTGCGGCCGCCCTGCCGGTGGTCAGTTTGTTTACTTTCAGACGTGCTCCGTGCGTGTCACCCTTTCAACCGCTGACAACACTGGTTGGCATCACGTGAACAGATAAACAAACGTGAAAACAAAGCAATTTTGTTTGATCTTAAATAAACTCGATTGTTTCGAGAAATATTAGTTTGTGTTTTTAGAAAAAATAAACCCCAATAACTATAGTGTCTGTTTAAAGAAGATTTTGTTGCATTTGTCATTTGGAAGATGATCTGCATCCTTTAGTTGTTAAATATGTCATTTGGTACGTTTATGTAATTTGTTACATAAATCATCTTTCAATTAGATTATATGATATTTGATTTGGATGATAGACTGTAATTGTGTAAATATATGATTTTCATCAGTGGCGTAGTTAGAGAATTGGATACCCGATGGGCTTGGCCTCTTTGAGGGCCCGTGGGCTTTGCCTCTTTGGGGGCCTTATCATTTTGAAAAATGGCGAAATATATATACTATTTTACGTAAAATAATCTTTTCAGACACTCATTTGGGGGCCTTCCTCAAGTGGAGGCCCTGGGGTATTTTCAAATTTGGACCCCTCTCCCTCCCTTAGCTACGCCACTGGTTTCCATCATTGATTATTTCATTTCGATGGTAGTTTATGTCATTTGAAATGTAATTTTGTGGTCTTTTATGATGTGTGCAGTCGTTTATGTCATTTGAATAGTCATCTATGTCATCTGGGTGGTCTTCCATTTTTTTAGATTATGCCATTTAAATTATCTTTTGTGTCAATTGAATGGTCATTTATGTGATAGGCTAAATTTGGATTGACCTTCATATCTCAAATAATTGGTGTATTTGGTAATTAAGGTTATGTTTAGGTGTTAAATTTCTTAGACCTTATTAGACAAGGGGCATGGGATAGAGATATTAGTAACCTTAGCATGGTTAAAATGTAATCGATATGTGTACAATTCTAAATATGTCAGTACGTATGTGTTATATTATGTTTAGGACTATATGCCAAGACTTTATTTATACCACCACAAATCTTGTCGCTAAAAATAATTAAAATAAAACTGACCAAAATGATTGGAGTGAACAAAACACTACATGTCAAAATAATATCAAAAACACTAAGCCATCATGACCACATCACATGCACCATATCCTCACCACCATATCATCACCACCATATCATCACCACTACATCATCACCCCCATATCCAAACCATCATGTCGTCGTTACGTGATTATCACCTAATTCATTATTACACCATCAGTCGCATGTTACATAGTTTGGTTCAATGTAAATGGACACAGTTGTTTGCTGGTGTTGGGGGGGGGGTGTGAAGTGGCTGAGAGGGAACTGAGCTTCATGGGTTTGGGTTGTGGTGGTAGATGATTTCGGGGGGGGGGTACAGCGGACGACACGACGGCATGTTAGACAGTTGGATTAATGACTGAGTGATATGAAAATAATCACTGAATTATTTGGCTTACAGTTGAACATCCAGTTTGTCGGGGATTTCCATAGATCCGGGGAGTCTCAAATTGTTATTTTAATGGAACATTATTTTCATGCTTAACCAAGCCATATAAATCAGACGTTAAAGATTTGTGATAATTCTTAGCAACTTAAAAAAAAAGTCCGCTGGAGAAGTCCGTGTTAATGTTGTACTGACAGAGGCCGAAAAGTCTGTGGGGAAATATAATTTACTAAGAGACTTAAGAAAAGTTCGTGTTGACCATGTACCGAGAGATGTCGGAAAATCTCGGAGTAACTCCGTACGAAGACATCTTCCTTGGCTTTCAAGGCAGTGGTGGAGTCACTAGATGACTACACAAAGCGTTCATTTTCATGTTAAGTTCTGTTTTACAAAACGTCTGTCAATTGTTCTTCGATTTCTTGTCGTTTCAATACATTGAAACTATCACGCGTTGGTGAAACTATTTAAAATATTCAAAATTTAATTTATATTTTTCCATTAAAAATTATTCAGTGTTCTTTAAATATATTGGTAATGATTTCTTGGCTCGTTTTAACATTATTCGCTCCAAAATATTATTTCTTTCAGTATACTTACAATTTCTATTCTACTCTTCTTACAAGCGTATAAACCCGAAGTTTGTGTAGTTTGTCGCCGCATCTCTCGCACGACTGATGCAGTCTGTGACGTTATTTACTGCTGTTGTGGTTATATGTTACAGGTCTTTAAAAATCCTTCATTTAGTAACGCTTTTTACTCTCTTAACTACTAAAATATTTTCTACCGCGCTCCTATAGAACTTGATATGGTGCTTCCACTTTGTAACAGCACGGATAAATGAATTGAACCAGCACTCTTGTGTCTTTATAAACGCTGGACATTTTGAACATTGCATGAAACGTTAAACTATATTTAACAATCGAGATCAGGTAACCAGATGACATTCTACAAAATCTCATGAAGATGGCACACTACAAAATCTCATGAAGATGGCACACACTACAAAATATCACAAAGATGGCACACTACAAAATCTCATGAAGATGGCACACTACAAATCTCATGAAGATGGCACACTACAAAATCTCATGAAGATGGCACACTACAAAATCTCATGAAGATGGCACACTACAAAATATCACAAAGATGGCACACTACAAAATATCACAAAGATGGCACACTACAAAATATCACAAAGATGGCACACTACAAAATCTCATGAAGATGGCACACTACAAAATATCACAAAGATGGCACACTAAAAAATCTCACGAAGATGGCGCACTACAAATATTTTTGAAGTTATCATACCCCCCAAACTACTAAACATGGCGTACTGTAAAAATTTCTGAAGAATACATACCACAAAATCTCCTGGAGATGGCACAAAATCTCCTGGAGATGGCACACTTTAAACTCTGCTAAAGGCGTAGCTTAAAAAAACAACTACTAACTTTGAATCCCCCCCCCACACACACATACACTTTTTATTCTTATCCTCCAGATTTATGTTTTTGATCGAGATATTTTTGGTGCTGTCGTCATACAAATCTGGAGAGTTTGTAATAAATTTGAAATCAGTTCTATCAGTTTTAGATCCATTTTATCCATCTAAAGCCCCAGCCCTTTTTTATTTTTATTACATTTATTAAAACATTTTTAATGTCTACTGGTGGGGTTGGGGTGGATAGCAGAGACCAGGGACGACCGTTGATTTTTATTACGCTTAGAATGATGTTGTTTTAACCCCCCCCCCCCCGCCACACTCCCACCGATCTGCCGCTAAATGATGTGCATGGTGATATCCTCCTGACAGCTCTACAGCAGTCAATTACAGTTTGGCAGCTTAAGTCGACATGCCGTTTTGATGGCGTTTAGCTGCTGCGACTAATTGAATGGTTCCTACAGGGCCAGCTTGTATCTCACTAGGGTACCCTGGGTTTGAGTCGCGGCTTATGCTCAGAGTAGCCTGGTCCTAGAATATCCTCTACCAAATTCTGTCAAATAGAATAGCTTCTCTTACGGAGCCATACAGAATGGGACTGCATAAAGCTTTTTAATTAAAAAAAAAACAAACAAATTACACAAAGTATTTGTGTAAGAAAACAATAAATTTAAGCTTTATTATCAAGTAATACAAATAATGGTAAACGTTTCGGCTCATGCCTTCATCAGTACAAAGTAAAATATATAATACTTTTTTTTAAATTTATGTTATTTTACTTAATTCAGCCATTTAGTGTAATTTAGCTTAGCTCATCACTCAGCTTTTTGGTGACATCACTCAGCTGTTTAGTGACATCATTCAGCTGTTTAGTGACATCATTCAGCTGTTAAGTGACATCATTCAGCTGTTAAGTGACATCATTCAGCCGATTAGTGATATCATTCAGCTGTTTAGTGACATCATTCAGCTGTTTAGTGACATCATTCAGCTGTTAAGTGACATCATTCAGCCGATTAGTGATATCATTCAGATGTCTGGTGGATGGTAGTAAATTTTAGATTAACGAAATTTTAATTTCAAGGTTTTAGCATTTATGCATCGATTAGACAGAACGTTCCACATCTCAATGCGATCTTTGCGCAATGGAGAAGAAAATAAAGAAATGGGAGACCCTGGGGTAAAGTATGTTAAATTTTTAGAACCTTTACACCCAAAGCGGAGGATTCCATTTCAATTAATACAAACACCATTTCTGACTCGGTCAACGAGACAACCCATCCTGACAAGCTAATTAGCATTACCTCCCATTTTTTTGACTGCTCGTCATCCCATTAAATCCCCGCGTTGACGTCGACCATATTGGGGGGGGGGGCACAATGTTGACCCAAGGAGTCCCTCGTCTGACTTCAGCTTGTTGCTATTGGTTGTTTTACTTGCTTGTTTTGTTTATGACATCATCGCCCCTGATTGCATGCAGCCATTTTAAACGTCAGTGGTTTCTCGTCTGAAATTCGATACAACGGCCTAATACCAAAATTATCTTCAATTTTTTTTTAATACTCTTCATTTAAATTTTTTTTAAAAAAAAGTTTTCTAAAAGTTTTTTTTATCTACATGATTTTTATTGTTTGTCCTTTTTTAAACTCACGATTCTAAATCATCCTCTTGATTGTTGCACATAGCGGCTGCTTTCTTTCCAAAAGTTATCAGTGATTGGTAAAGTCACGTTTTGGAAATGTTTCTTCTTTTGCTGATAAATTAAACTTCGTCATTTTATTTCATAACTTAAAAGAGCAATGTTTTTCTTTGAAACTTCAACAATTAGAATTATATTTTATTTCTAAAAAAATCCTATCGGAAACAAAATTAAATTTTTTAAGTAGACAAAACATTTCATAAAATAATTTCGCAGATAAGTTTTCTTTTTAATTAATAAAATAAAAAATCCCATGGATTCGAACTCGTGACCATCGGAACGACAGTCGAGTGCGCTTGCCACTCGACCACCGCGGCCCCTACTAGGGGGGTGTGAGGTGTGCGGACCACACCGAGTGAACTCATCTCAAAGGGTGACACAAAAATGTACAAATCATGCATGATTCCGTTATGTGACCGTGGGGAAACTCGAGAGAATGTACACGGGGTAAGTCGTGAGGAGGTGACATCATCATGAGCTACCGCACTGCAAATTGGTGACACAAACCCTAGCAACGCCACTAGTTATCAGTGCACACACACACAAAAGTTCTTATCAGAAATTGTGTGCCACTTATTATCCAAAAAGTTTGAATTGAATTAATTATGCAACACAATGCGGTTCAAACTTAAGGAGACGCATAATTTGTGTTTATTTCTTTCTAAAGGACTTGGATATAATACTCGTTACTAGCTGAGATAAGAACTGTACTGTCATATCCGGTGCCCAATTCACGTCTGTACAGTCATATCCGGTGCCCAATTCACGTCTGTATTGTCATCTCCGGTGCCCCATTCACGTCTATACTGTCAGAGAGTAGAGCTCTTTAGTAGCAGAGTTCATATCTAGTGCCCCATTCACATCTTTCTAGCAGAGAATAGAGCTAATGCCATATAAAAGCAGAATTCACAACTAGTGTCCGATTGCCGTCTTTAGTATCAGAAAATAGAGTTATTGCCCTTTATTAGCAGACAATCTGGAGAGCGATTCAAAAAACGCGTGAGCAAACAATCCATAAAAAATAAAATCCTTTTGATTCGGAAACGGAGTTTGTGGAAACAGCAGTTGAAAAAAAAAGTGTATTGGTCTATGCCGGGACTATTCAATGTTGACTTGATGTGCCAGGATTAGTGTTACTTTGTTGATTGTTTTCGTTATACCTCCATTAGCAATGCTGTCTGTCCACTGAAAAAAATTCTCATTTATAAAAAAATAAATCAATAATTTTTTTTAAAAAAATAAGTATTAAAATATATATTAATCCAATTTTCAAAACTCGTTATAAAAATTTGGAAAAAAATTATTTAAAAAATATGAAATTTCATTTAATAAATTATTTTTTGTAACACAAATAATCTAACACTAACAATAAAACAATGAATTATTGCTTATATGACTGACCATTGTGGAAAAACCTATACCACTAATAAAAATGATTTATTATAGAAACCAATATATTTTAGAATAAGTAGCAGAATCCATCAAGGTAGATTTAAAAAACAACAACAACATTGATAGAACCCACAAAACAAAAACAAACAAACCATTACGTTCAACAAGAAATAACAAGAAATAAATGTCAAACTTACAATGTATTTACCAGTTACAACAAATTAAAGCTTAACAGAAAAAAATGGTTTTATTCATAGCCAAATTTCCTAATGTTATTAATATTATATCTTCCAAAAAGCAATTAATTAATTAATATTTTATAAGTGATATATATTCTTGGATTATAAGTTCCCAAGAAATCCTTTGATTATGATGCAGCGGAAAATAGCATCCTCCCCCCCCCCCCCACACAGAAACACACAAAGTAATCCCAAGCAGTAATGCTTTTACTCTTGAACTATTTACATATTAAATGTTTAAATAATCCCCAGGGATCCAAGAAAATTTCACATCAATATGTGTATGATTTATCTGTTAAGCTATCAATATTTAAATTGAACATATGTGATAACCTATGTGTCCTTTTAGCTACGCGGCCACGCAGACATCTGACCGACCCCACGCGTCAGTTCAGAAACACTGCGCAGAAAATTTCTAACACATTGCACACAAAAAATAGTTGCTGTTCAACTTTGCACATGATTTTTTTTCTGTTTTTTTTCTTGTTTTTTTAACACGGACCAACGAACCTTAGAGGGAACATTTGTTACAACCCTTCTTAATATTTTGTTGTTGTTCACCCTAAAATACGACCATCATCTGTGTAGTCGAGCTCGGAAATAGTTTATTGCGCCTTAGAAAACTCGAGATCCCGCGCATTAGCATATTTGCAGCAGCACTGTTATCGAGTTGTTTTTACTTCACACATGCGCACACTTTTCGGAACCAATCGGCCAGCTAAAATAATTGATACAATAAGAACGAATTTCAGACACGCCAACCAGTGACAAGGGCATTCATCAAATTAAACACGTCACAGAGATGAATATCCTTTTTTTTTTGTACAGAGACTAGAGAATAAACAAATCCTGAATGATTTAATTTGAAATGAACGCAACGCAACGGATCGTTGCATTCTTGCGGCAATTTGGGTGACTCTTTAGTTGTAACGGTACGTAGCCGGCGGGGCTGCTACTTATTTAATTATTGGCGTTAGGTGAAGGCTCATCCTAAATTGTAAATCACGTTTTCGTTTTCCTCCCCAGATTGAAGTGATCCATCCTCATCTGTGATACGCCTTCAAGATGTCAGACGACGCCGCCCAAGGCGCCCCGGGCACACTGCCAGCCACCACGGATAAGCACACCCCATCAAGATTGCCGGGGAAAAAGAGTTTTGCTTTTTCCATTGACAGCATCATGGGCCTGGATCAGAGCGTGAAATCTCATACAAGAAACACGAACCCGCCCACACCGTCAACCACGCCTCCGGCAACGGTAATCTCGACCATTGTCGAGAGAGGCGTGGCCAAGCAAGTGACAAGCTACCAGGCGACCACGCCTCCCAGCCCGGACTCTGAATTTAACGACTCCAACGCTCACCGGATTCGGAGAGCGTCGTCTAAACTGACAGTCCTCACCCACTCCCATCACGGTCAGAGGAATAGAGCCACCCCGCCCAGCATTGACCTAACATCCCCCACAAGTCCTGGCTACAGAACTGCCTCCTCTAGGCAAACTGACCAGCCGTCAAAGTCTCATTCCCCAGCGTCGAGCGCATCCCCGCGTCGGACGCCGACGCAAACAAGCCGTTGCTATGACTACCCCAACAAAGCGTCCACCGTGGGTTTGCCGTACCCCTCCAGAGAGTCTACGACCCACGCGTTCGTGCAGTACACCAGAGACATGTACGCCGCCGGGCTCCACGACCCGTCGCGGTGCCAGACAATGATGACGAACATTTCCGGCGGCTTCCCGGGCCTCCATCCGGGTTTGACGAGGGACATCGGTCAGATGTACCCCGTGTTCCACCAGGCGTTCGTGGGTGCGATCCCAAGGGCGACCAGCCTGGAGGACTACCAGGCGCAGCTGCTCAGGAGTTATCCCCTGCTTAACCCCGGCCTCCTGTCCCACCTTAGCACGGGACAGATCCCCAACGTCCCGCTGAACCTTTTCGAAACAATGAAGCACTCACCGCTGTATCAGAACCCTCTCAGAAATCAGATCAACAGCAACCCGGCAAACGTTGCTAACACAACATCCTGCTCACCGCCCGTTGTTATAGACCCCCAGAACATCAGTAAATCCGGCCCGCGGTTGAATGACGGGGTCTGTAAGCAGCTGAGTCCGGGATCTTCCTGCAGCACGCCGGGAAGCTTCTCGACCCCGAAACCTCTCGACCAGAGGGGCGGCTCTTACGACTCTCAGAGCTCGGACTCCAGCCACAACGATATATCGGTCAAAACGGAAGACAGTATGGAAGCCGACGATCAGTGCGTGGACTTGTCTTCGCCCAACAGTTCGATTACGAGTTGCAGCAACGACGAGTCGAAATCCAAGAAGCTTTTGGGGAAATCCCAAAAATCGTTCACCTGCCCCGAATGCGGGAAAGTTTTCAACGCCCACTACAACCTGACCCGTCACATGCCCGTCCACACGGGCGCCCGGCCGTTCGTCTGCAAAGTCTGTGGGAAAGGCTTCAGACAGGCCAGTACTTTATGCAGGCACAAGATTATCCACACGTCCGAAAAACCTCACAAGTGCGGCACGTGCGGTAAGGCGTTCAACCGCAGCTCCACCCTCAACACCCACATGCGGATCCACCAGGGCTACAAGCCGTACGTGTGCGAATTCTGCGGGAAGGGGTTCCACCAGAAAGGCAACTACAAGAATCACAAACTCACCCACAGCGCCGAGAAACAATACAAATGCAGCGTGTGCTCCAAGGCCTTCCATCAGATTTATAACCTCACCTTCCACATGCACACGCACAACGATAAAAAGCCCTACACGTGCCACGTGTGTGGAAAGGGATTCTGTCGGAATTTCGATCTGAAGAAACACATGAGGAAGCTCCACGACGGTGCGCAGATGAGCAGTTCCGGAAGTGTGTCGGACCCGCACAGCCCTCAGCCCAGCCTCAACCAGCCTTCCCACCAGAACCTCGCCCCGTCCCATGGGCACATGTTCCCCGTCCAAGGGGGGTTCGGGGCGACGGCTTTCTTGGCGAGGCCTCCCATATTCAACCATCAAGCCCTAGCTTGCCAGAGGCGTCTTCTTTCACCTTATATGGTTGGCCCTAACGCCGCGACTCTCTTGCACAAGATATCGTCAATGATTTGAACCGTTAGACAATTATCGGTGACAGGAGTAACTCTATCGAATTTGTTTCATGTTATTGGTTGGTTGCTGAGGCAAGTGAGGTGTGGGTGGATAAAGGAATGAGGGTAGTAGCTGGTGTTTCAATGTCTTAAGGAGAAATAATTACGTTAAGAGAAATGACCATAGTTAACTAAAGGGTTTTAGAGTATAACATGAATTATTATTATTATTATTCTTATTATTATTATTATTATTATAATTATTATTGGAATGACAGACGACAAAGTTTTTATTTTTTATTTTTAGATAGTTTTTTTTTTTAATCTTACATTGTGTCTCTACTAGCCAAGGTCTATAATTTATGAGTCACTTTTATTGTGTCTTTAATAATTAAAAAAAAAAAAACAACCCCTCAAAAGACATGGTGAGTTATTAAAGCAGGCCGGATTACACATATCAAAATGACACGTCTAGTGTCATAATAATGGACTAATGTCTAAGCCATCGCGGAGCTGTCATGGGTTATATAGAGATCACGTCAGTGTGTGTGTGTGTGTGTGTGTGTGTGGGAAAGGTGAAGTGAGGCTGCTCGGTATTGTTAAACAAAGTGATATTTAGACTAATGTAAACATTAAGTTTAGAAGAGGTGAGCTACATTAATAGTTCATGCAATAATCGAGAAATCTCAAACTATAAAAGATGAACTATGATGCAAATTTTTGAACCATGAAATTTTAATTGAACCATGACGTATTAATTGAACCACGACATATTAATTAGACCATGAAATATTAATTTAACCAAAACATATTAATTAAACCACAACATTTTAATTGAACCATGACATATTAATTAAACCATGACATATTAATTGGACCATGACATATTAATTGGACCATGACATATTAATTGGACCACGAAATGTGAATTAAACCATGACACATCAAGCCATGAATTATTATGCATCATTTTTAATAATGTAAAAAAAATCATATGAAATCTTGCCTGAGAGATAGAGACTAACGAAGTAAGAGGTAGGAATGAGGAAAGTGATCGTGAAAATTTTGAGAGGAGAGAAAGAGTGGGTAAAGAGAAGGCTGTGAGAGTTAAAGAGAAGAAAAAAAACGTTTGTAAGAAGAGGAAAGCTAATAGAACGAAAGTGACGGAGAAGAAAAAGCCAAGGGACAAACAAAAATTAAAAGAGGGAAGAGAACTATAATAGCAGAGTAAGAAAAGGATGTAGATTGTGTGGGAAAAGTAGAGAAAAATAGAGAAATAAAGATATATATATAGAGAGAGAGAATGAGAGAGAGAGAGAGAGAGAGAGAGAGAGAGAGAGAGTGCGCGAAAAAAAAAGATTGTGAGAGTTCCTGCTAAAGGGAAAAAGTGCTTAGCAAGTGCCAGATTGTGTGCGAATATTTCAGGTTTATGTCATACAATAATAGATGAGGTATATATGTCATACAATAATATATGAGGTTTATGTCATGCAATAATAGTTGAGGTATATATGTCATACAATTATAAATGAGGTATATGTCATACAAGAATAGGTGAGGTATATGTCATACAATAAAAGATGAGGTATATATGTCATACAATTATAGGTGAGGTATATATGTCATACAATTATAGATGAGGTATATGTCATACAATAAAAGATGAGGTATATATGTCATACAATAATAGATGAGGTATATATGTCATACAATAATAGATGAGGTATATATGTCCTACAATAATAGATGAGGTATATATGTCATACAATAATAGATGAGGTATATCTGTAATACAATAATAGATGAGGTATATATGTCATACAATAATAGATGAGGTAAATGTTATACAATAATAGATTAGGTATATATGTCATACAATAATAGATGAGGTATATCTGTAATACAATAATAGATGAAATATATGTCATACAATAATAGATGAGGTATATGTCATAGAATAATAAATGAGGTATATGTCATAAATGATAAAATAATAAAGAGAGGGCGTTCAAACTGAACTGGAATTCTATTCTACATCGCGGCTTTATCATTTATGTACAACTGATAGTTTTGTTTTTGTTTGTTTGTTTGTTTGTTGTTTTTTTTTCGTTTCTTGTTTCAACATTCTATTTTTTTTCCTTATATGTTTACGGTATGGAACCATTGGTATGGACTTGTGTAAATAAATTAGGGACTTAAGAAATGCAATAAATTTAAAGAGATTTCAAATTTTTATTGCTGAATAATTATATTTATGATATAGCATATATAACTCAGATGTGAATTTTAAAATAATAAAATATAAAATATCTATATGAAATTTCATGTTGAATTTTCTTGTTGTAAAAAAAAACCTCAACACACCGAAAATAATTTTTTTTTTATTTCTCTTCGTTTTTGTTTTCACTCTTAGTCCTCCTTGGTTGTGATGGAAACGAAAGACGTACTCACTCTACCGCCGTTAGTTGTCGTACCATTTTGCTGTTTTACCGCTTTGCAGTTGTACCGAGGTTTTATTATAGGACTAGACTTAAGGGGCGTTGAGAACCCTACAAAAAATGTAAAATGTTAACGTCTTACAAAAAATATTTATTTACTAGGTTTTTCTGGGGCGCCGTGGCGCCTATGCGCCTTTTTTTTTCAAAAGCACAACTAACTTGTCCTTTATTTGATAATTAACAATCCTCAAATCCTCTTTTTATATCTTTCCCTTTTCCAGAATTAAAATATGAGCTAAAACAATGCCGTCATATCACATTTTTTTACGGTGATAATCTTTAATTTATAATCACTTTGCGCACCTCCCTATGCACACCTTGTATTAAATTATAAAATCAAACAATGACGTCACAGCATCATGGAAAGAAAAACATTTTCAAGTTATTTCTTTTTTTAAAGTTACAGTTTCAGTGACAACTGCTGCCAACTTGAAAGTAAAAACTATTCACAGAGTTCTAAAATTTAACACACAAGAATATATTTTGATTTAAGTATGAGTTCGTAATGTTATCAGTGGTAAACCAAACTGTGGCTGCAGCAATGGTGGCATTGAGCAGTGGCATAGGCTGGGTTAAGAAAACCCAGCCGAAGGCCTGGGATATTTGTCGCTACCGGCCTCTACCTCAACGGAAACAAAACAGCTGACCGCTGGGTCGAAATTCCGACCCTAATGATAGAAGGACCCCTCCGCCACCCCTTTATATAAAGCTGACCGTCACATAAACAGCTCCTTGCATCAAGAAACGGGGCATGTAAAATGGAGTTACTTAAATCTAGGCACCCTAGAGTTTATTAAATTTTGCCCCCCCCCCCCAATAACAAACACTTTTTCAAATGAGAATAAATAAATAAAAAGGTACCCATATTTATAGTATATTCAATCGGATTCACAATAATACTGCAACATCTGACAAAATCAATCAGAAAAAAAAAAATAACATGCGAGTTACTATTGTTGGGACTTTCAGAATTTCATTGTCAAACATTGCAAATCGTTAAATGAGGATGGGAGGGCCAAGCTGTTCCACAAAAAAAAATAAAAAAAAATAGATTTATCGTCGAAACAAGAAACAGTTGTACGATTCTCTTGTGGCGATGTTCAAACCTTACTGTAACGTACAGGTCTTACTGTGCCTGCGGGCCTAAGACAGTAAAAATTGTGTCTCAAGCCCAGACTGTGTATACCGTCCTGAAAGTGTCTGCAGCCTGTCCACGACCACCGAGTGTGTCTACGGCCCTGAAACTGTATCTACGCCTTTGAGAGTATTTACGGCCCTGACAGTGCTAACGACCCTGACTGTGTCTAAGGTTCTGAGAGTGTCTACGGCCCTGACAGAGCTAACGACCCTGACTGTGTCTAAGGTTCTGAGTGTGTCTACGGCCCTGACAGTGGTAACGACCAAGACTGTGTCTAAGGTTCTGAGTGTGTCTACGGCCCTGACAGCGCTAACGACCCTGACTGTGTCTAAGGTTCTGAGTGTGTCTACGGCTGACAGCGCTAACGACCCTGACTGTGTCTAAGGTTCTGAGTGTGTCTACGGCCCTGACAGTGCTAACGACCCTGACTGTGTTTAAGGTTCTGAGTGTGTCTACGGCCCTGACAGTGCTAACGACCCTGACTGTGTCTAAGGTTCTGAGAGAATCTACGGCCATGACACTTCTTACGACCCTGACTGTGTCTACGTTCTGAGAGTGTCTACGGTCCTGACAGTTCTTATGACCCTGATTACGTCTACGTTCAGAGAGTGTCTGATCTTCCCCCACCCCCACCCTTTCTTAACGACCCTTACTGATGATTTACTATAACCGGTCATTTCCCCCGATTTATTAGAGAAACTACGAAACATTGTCCTTTTCGAGAACTTAACGGTAGGTATAGTTGATACCTATGTTCCCGCCAAGGTTTGGTGATCGGCGTGCAAAGTTTGTTGTTGTTTTTTTAAACCAACTGGTGCGCAACGTTGCACAGCATCTTTTTTTTTCTTGCTTTCTTTTTCGTGCAATAGTTGGAAAAATTTGCAGCGCTTAACTCTAAGCTGCTGCGCAACTTCAAGAGTTACTTTAGATGATAGATCTACATGGGTGATTCCTTAGTGTATCGATACTCATTTTCAAAACAAGACAAAGTAATTAAGAAACTAAACAATTCTATCCTCTCCTTATTTATTGCTTTCAGTGAAAATATTTTATGTATACAGTACACGATTCCGTTCATTTTTTAAAGTATTAATATTTCAAACAATAATCACCAAGGTGTAGAAATGCTTGGCCGCATGCCACATGGGTATTAATACGTCGTCCCGACTGTTTCACTCCAGAGTTGATGAGTTTGAAGCTTCTAGCTGGACACAAGTCGAAACGTGTTCGACAGGACCGCGAGCCACAACTCAACCACCGACGAGGTGGACAGGGGTGGGGGATCCCTGGAAATGTTGACACCTTTTGTAGACTTAACTACCAACAATCTAGCGGACCGATTGTCTCCCCGCTTAATTCGACACAGGGCACCTGACCAAAAAGTGCCACCTGGTGGGAGTGACGTAAGCGTATCACACGGTTGGACTCCTGAACACAGCTGTGCATTGTCCGAGGGCTGACTGATCACGTGACTAACCTTGTCCCGCCCCCCACACACACACTACCTCACCCTCCNCCCCCGCCCCCAATATACACGAAACTTTCATAACGGTTACAGACCACAAAAACATTGAGCTAAATTTTTTAATATTTAAAAGTTTCACTTCAAAGTCCCAAGTTAATAACTAAAAACACTTAAATAAAAAAGCAACTAATTCAGTAGCCTCGTTTCGAGTCCAAAACCTAATTCGTGTTCAGGGCCTAAAAGAAATCGGACCGCCCGGTGTGACCCACTCAACACCGTTACAGACGCCCCTAAAACGTTGCTGACGGCCTCACGGTACGCTGCTGACGCCTGGACGTTTTGTCCAGCTAGAACCAAGACTGTGCGGTCAGCTGGACGGTCACTCAGTCGGTCATTGTGAAAGTGTCAGAACTCTTTCACGCCAGTCTTGTCTGTTGCTCGGGGTCACATTCGCTGACCAGGTCCCAGGTATTAAACGCTGGGCATTATTCGCACCTTATCGCCGCTATAATCCCCAAACACCTTTCCGCGCCCGACGGAATGCACGCACCGACAGCTCCGACAAGAGGAACCAATGAAGGTGTTCTCACTGGAGGAGAGGTAGTCAGTTCGCATAACCAACATGGTGTAAACAAAAAAATAAGTTCAGTAAATTCGCACGGTGAGAGCTGCAATAGAGCCAATGTGTGTGTGTTTGGGGGTGTCAGGGGGGGGGAGGAGAGCAAATGGAAGCTGGTGTGAATAAATGGGCCAATATACGTTTACATGCAATTAAGAATAATTGTATATTTAATACTTTATTAACTCTTTGGAAAAGGTCTCATAAAGGACGCAATAATCTGTATAGCACGAGCATCTCTAATATTAATAGATAAGATCATTTTTTATCAATTATATATATAATTTGCCATGCATGCATTTTCTTAAATAAAGCTATGTAAGATTATAAAAAGTTCACCGTTACACACACACATACATATGTAGTTTTTGTGTTTTTTTTTACTTATATACGCTATATAAATACTGAAAATCCCCCATTCGACTATTTCCCGTGTAGGTAAAAGAATGAAACTTTGGGAAATTGTTAAGTACACTTTCCTAACGCTAATTTGCAAAAAGAATTTTAGAATCCCCATTCCTGGGCGCTAAGGTCCCAAATGTAGTTTTTTTTCTTATATTAAAAACAGTATTATCTCTAATTCTCAAATTTACCGTATACGTAAAGAAATGAAACTTTTGGAAGTTTTTAAACTCTCTCTCCCAACAAAAATGGAGAAAAAGTCTCTTAAAATTCTCACTCAGGCCGGGGCTGCTGTGCCAAAATATTTTTTTTTCTTAAATAAGCTGTATTTCACATCTCCAATGGTAACAGGTGAAAACATATGTAAATTATCTCTCTAAGGGGGCCGGGGCCCAATGTAGTTTTCTTATTTATATGAGCGAAATAAAAAGTGAAAATCATTAATTCTCCTACTTCCCGTTTAAGTAGGAGCATGATACTTTGGCAAGTTGAGTAATACATATCCGCAATGGTAAGAAGAGTAAAAAGAAACTCACTCCCCTGGAGGCGGGGCCCAAATGTATTTGTTCGGATATAAAAATAGACTCATCACGTATTCCCTAATTTTAGGTGACGGTAGAAGCATAAAAGTTTGGAAATTTGTTGAGGAGGCACTCACGACGTAAATTAACAAATAAAAATGTTAAAACTCCTGCTCATGGGGGCCGGATGCCCAAATACGTTTTTTCCTAATATGGGCTTTATAAAATTTAAAAACCACTAATTCTCATATGTTCGAGTAGGTAGAAGCATGAAATTTTCGGAAGTTCTTGAGTACACTTCTGCGGTTGTAACAAGCGAAAAAAATATTTATAACACTTCTTGGGAGCCTGGTGCCCAAATATAGTGTTGTTGTTTTAAACTCATATAAGCTATATACAAATTGAAAATCTTTAATTCTACTATTTGGAATTATGGGAATTCGGAAAGTTGTTAATTACACTACCACGATGGTGCAGTCTTAACTGGTGTGCCAGAGTCTTGGGATTGCTGGTATAGAATTGAAGACACTATGCTTTTCGGATAGGCAATTGTATTTGACATGCTTCAATATAAAAGTTTCCTTTTACTTCATGTCAATAAACAGTACAATCACCCAAAGAAAGCTTTGACAATCATCCACAGATAGCTTTGACGATTATTTTTAAAAAATGTATCCAAAAGGGGCTTTGGCAGTCATCAAAAGATTTAAAAAAAAACAATTTCAAAGTCATACAAAGGTGATTTAACAGTCATCTAAAGTCATCGTCAACAGCCGCTCAAAGACAACGCTGACGTTGTTTTTTTCAATAAATTTTTTTATTAAACAAACTTTTAAAAATAATCATTTAAGTGTGCATAAGGTGGGCATTCATACCCCCCCCCCGACACAGGGAGTGCTTGTGGGGGGGGGGAACCACCTTTGTCTTACACACTTGTATCTCCCCCTACTCGGACACGCCCATCACAGCTGGAGCGACACTTACCGCGTACATACGGGTCCATTGACGCCCTAACCATCGCTTCTTTCTTTGGCCGCGATGGAAATCTCTCGCACAATCATTGGGAGCATTGTTCATTGACGTTAGCTTGACTTGTGTGTGTGTGCAATGTGCTCTAATCTCTTGTGTTTCCTGCTAACTTGACGGCGCGGTTCACCGGCTCGCCGTCCTGATAGACCATAGTATAGCCTTTTTATTATACGTCAAACAGGGGCTCTCAAGTCATTGTGCTGCGCCCCCAAGACCACCTTTATTGCAGAGCTTGTAGGTTATTTAGATGTGATCAACATTATGTTGTTGTTAGTATTTATTTAGGGAGACCTCGACACCGGTGATGTGTATTTTTAAAAAAATTAGGGCGTAGTTTGAAATTTTCTATTTAAGCTGCGCGGCTTCGTAGATATCTGACTGATGCCACGCAGCAGTTTAAAAATACCGCTAAAGAAATTTTAACAAAAAATAGCAAAAATAAAAAATAAATTTATGCTGTGGAACTTTCCCCAATTTTTACACGGACCAACGAATCTTATAGGGAACATTTTTTTCGGGGTGGGGGTGGGGGTGTTAGCATCGTAAAAAGTAAAGATAAATTTGCTTACATAATATTACGAAAAAATATTGTAAAAGAAAACATAATTTCAGTTAAAATAGAACTAATTGCCAGAATGCATACACTTGTTACATAGAACTAAAGAAATACACAAACATATTTACTTCTGTACCTTCATTACTGTAATTGTAATAAACGTGCAATATTCGTATTGGATTTCAAAGGCATGCGTGCTCGACTGGCGTAATTTCGATTTTTTTGAGAATTCAGGGATTTGTTACCAGGACTAAGGGTGTCCATGGGTCCACCCAGCGCAGAGGCGTCACTAGAATTGTTGTCACCCGGGGCGGCTCGCCCCCACCGCAACCCCCTAGCAACGCCACTGACCCAGCATAGTTTATGGGTTCATGACACTAGTTAGGGTACCAAAGGCGGCTGGACATTGTGCCGCACAATCCGCTCACAGTCAAGGCTGCGTCATTCGCCAACAAACTTACACGGTCTGTGCGTTATTATAAGAACGTATGACGCAATTATCTTCAACAGTGAAAGGAGCATCTGTATGTCTTTATTTTTAATTTAATTTTTTTTTAAAACGATTTTGAAGTGAAAAAGTGGATAAGATTTTCATTTATAATTGTATTTGTTTATGTCATGAAAATGTTATTTCCATACATCATGAGATATTGCCATACTCCACAGGCCCCGAGCTGCAAAGTTTGTGAGGACCCGGCGAATTTCAAAAATCACATTTTTTTGGGACCAGATTTAATCTTGCCGTCCCAGCAGCGCGTCACAAACAGGCTGTTGTGCTTTTATTAGGTGACGTCTCCACGCTGATAATTGGACACTTAGGGAGACTTAGAGCCCCTACAACCAACTGCACGTTTCTCCGAACTAAAGCGATTACGCCGATTTACACGCTCGGGGAGACACCGGGAGGGCCGCTTGTGGCACAATGGAGATAGAAATGAATTCCTGCTGTTGCGCTGCGGAGCAATGCCCGGGTGTGGGGGGGGGGGATTTATTAATTTTTTTTTCATCGAGTAAACAGATCATCTACAGACTGCGAGAATTACAAGTGACTTTTCTTGACAGTCGTGCTCTGTGTAGCTCTCTGGGTAACAATAACTTTCATTCATTGATTCATTTTGAAGAAAATTTGGGGACGTTTATTGACGAGATGAGACGATTTCTGGCAAACGATGTCAACGATTCAATGAGACAGAATCAAAGACAGCCTTTAGTCTTAGCTCATCTATTTCAGGCGATCCTTCTAAACAGAAGTCTATTGATAGCTTGATAGAATTTTATTTTTTTAAAAATAATTTTAAAAATATATTAATAATAATGTCTCCAGATAAACAAGTCTTTAGCAAAGTTCCCTCTAAGGTTCCTTGGTCCATTTGCAAAATAACAAACTCTTTGGCAAAGCTTCACAAAATACATTTTTGTGTGTCCAAATAGTTACACCCTACAAACACAGGTATAGTATTATAAAAAATTATGCCTGTGGTTATTCTAAACTGCTATGCGGCGCCGGTCAGATGGCTGTACGGCCGAACAGCCACACATCTTAAAGGGAACATTGGTTTCTATACTAGTCTATCGGTAACAAATTTGACACAAAAAAAAGTTTAATCAAATTATCATTGTTTTTTTTAAAAATGCAATAAGTGAGTGCCATGCTGTTTTATCATGTTTTTGTCTTTTAAACGTAAGGAATAAAAGCATTCAATAAACGTTTTTTTCTCATCCCATTTTCTCTCTCTTTTTTGTATCTGAACGTTTTGAAAGTTCAATACCAATAACAAACTAAAGGTTCTTAAGGGGGATTCTCGCATGACCTACTCAATACCAAAACAACACTTCTAATGTCTAAGTGACGCCGTAATGAACATGTTACTAAACGATGTGACCAGGGCATCAAAGTTAAGATCAGACTACCCAATGACCATAGTCATCTAAAACTACAACTTTATAAATTATATCTCCTTTTGTTCTCTTTTTATTTATTAAATCCTTTATATTAATTAACTTCTGGTGTCTGAGACCGTGCGTGCGACCGTGCTTGAGTGCGCGCTTGCCGAAAAAACTTTGGATGGATTTTTAACCCACTTTCTCGTAAGCTAGGGAGCTGAAATTTTGCAGGCACACTCATGTCGATGATTAAAATAATGTATCAAAATTTCAGATCGATCGAATGGACAGTATTTGAATTATTGAAATTGTAAATGATTTTTATTTATCTCTATGTATCATGTTAATTTTTGAGATAGAGTGTTGTGGTGCATATTATGTTCAACAACCTATCATGTCGCGCAATAAGGTGCGCATTACATTGACAGTACTTGTTAAAAATAAATTCACGATCGGTGCGCTTTATATTAAACACGGTTTACGAGATATAACTAGAATTTTGTATTTTCAGATTGTTTTTCCCTGCGTATTATAATAGCTATGTATTCGTATATAAAGGATTTATATTGAAAAACGTGTTTTTTACGGGTTTTTAAAAATTTTCTTTTAATATAAACCTGTTGCTTCTTGATTTTCTAAAATAGTCTCTAAATGACTTATTTAAGTTAGATCGGGGCTATGTGTGTGTGTGTGCGGGGGGGGGGGGGGGGGGGGGGGGGGAGGTGGGGCAAGGGTAAAACCAACAAGAAATCTGTTATTTTCATTGGTGTCCAAAGGGGAAGGGCTATGGCCGCCCAAAATTAACATCGTACCATTGTGCATTCAGTGAAAAGAACCATGGGGTCAAATCCACTACAGGTGGGGATCCTTGACGGACGACCCTGCTGCTTGTAAACATATCGACAACCTCTCGGTAAGCCTATTGACACGAGGAACTGAAGGTCGGTAACGAGGGCTAAACATCACGGTTAAACGTCATCGCGGGGGACGGGTGTGCGGGTGGGTGGATTAATTACCGCTATTGGACAACTCCAGCAGTTAGTATTCATTGGTGGTCAGTGTGAAATGTGGGTTTATGGCTGGACACCTCGTGACATCATTGCTGCCTGCCTCTAATTGAGATATGCCTTACGTAAATTTAGGTGACTGAATTGTAATGGTGCATAGGGGTGACTGTCTGGATGGTATTACAGGTGACTGTCTGGATGGTATTACAGGTGACTGGATGGTATTACAGGTGACTGTTTGGATGGTATTACAGGTGACTGTTTGTATGGTATTACAGGTGACTGTTTGGATGGTATT
Source organism: Radix auricularia (assembly GCA_002072015.1). Classification (NCBI taxonomy): domain Eukaryota; kingdom Metazoa; phylum Mollusca; class Gastropoda; family Lymnaeidae; genus Radix; species Radix auricularia. Next base: position 340,981 of record MUZC01004423.1, on the reverse strand, counting down.
ACAGGTGACTGTTTGGATGGTATTACAGGTGACTGTCTGGATGGTATTACAGGTGACTATCTGGATGGTATTACAGGTGAATGTTTGGATGGTATTACAGGTGACTGTCTGGATGGTATTACAGGTGACTGTTTGGATGCTATTACAGGTGACTGTCTGGATGGTATTACAGGTGACTGTTTGGATGGTATTAAAGGTGACTGTCTGGATGGTATTACAGGTGACTTTCTGGATGGTATTACAGGTGACTGTTTGGATGGTATTACAGGTGACTGTTTGGATGGTATTACAGGTGACTGTCTGGATGGTATTACAGGTGACTGTTTAGATGGTATTACAGGTGACTGTCTGGCTGGTATTACAGGTGACTGTTTGGATGGTATTACAAGTGACTATCTGGATGGTATTACAGGTGAATGTTTGGATGGTATTACAGGTGACTGT
>MUZC01004423.1:282625-336142 GCA_002072015.1 Radix auricularia | reverse complement strand
GAGAGAAAGAGACATAGAGCGAGAGAGGGAAAGAGAGAGAGAGAGATGAGGGGGACATTAGTGGATCCAACTATCCGTTACGCTCGGGTGAACTCTTCGTGCCCACTGACGCGTGTCCCCCGATGAGGCCGATGTCTCTCTCCCGTATTAGTATCTATTGGATTTTAATTCGTGAACATAAATCAACGTTTGATTTGGGTGGAGGGGAGGTTGGAAAGGGGTCGTGAGCATGGATGAGGGGGAGGGGGCTGAGACAATAGATCATGACGTCACCGGGTGACACCAGCCGAAAGGTGTCCAGCGCGTCCCTTCTCCTCGGGCCCCGTCTCTCGCCATTGTTTTTTTTTTTCATCGCGAGGTTTCATGCACAGGAAACAGGACGATGCGATTACAAGCGGGGAGGGTGCCCAAAGGCTAGAGGGAGGAGTAGGGGAGGGGAGGAAGTGGAATCCAGGGTATGAGTCGCTGCAGGGTCAGGGAGGAAAGGGGTTGTAATGAAAACAAATAACATCATTAAATTGATGTTACGTGTGACCTGCAAGCTCAGAGTGGGGACGTGGGTTGTGTGTGAGTGTGTGTGTAGGGAGGAGGGGGTGACGGTGTTGTAGTGGTGGGGGGAGCGGACGAAGGTGAGGTCACGCGCCATAAATGTATCAGTCACAGATGGACGACCGCTGGGTCGGATTTGTGGTGATAGGTTCAATTTGTCACTGAGATTCACTCGCGCAGGGAAAAAAAAGTGTATCTAGAGGGGAGGGGGATGTCGCGTAAGGTTTGGATCCGAGTGTCACTATTGTTTTCATGTATGTGAGGCAAAACTTACTGAACACTGAGTTTTTAAAAAAAAATGTTATTTAGAAGGTTGGGTGGGTTGGAGGGGCTCTCAAGCTCGTCCTATGTGGCCTCAATCAAAACTATACGCAAATGCTGAAAAAATACTCAGATATTCAGGTTCACCGACAAAACGGCCCTGGACTAATAGTAAACAAGTAATAAAAACTCGATAAAGTATTTAAACGCTATTTCCAAAAAGAACTTCCGATTTTTTTTATTCAAGGGGAATCACTCTAGATTAGAGTAAATTACCACTAGAGAAACGCTATGTCGTAAGAAACACTATTTCATTAAGCGTTCTCTGTATGTTTATTTGCTTGTCTAACACAGAAACGAACATGCATAAGTCGAAATAGTCCATTTTTCAATATCATTTCATCGTTTCGTTTTCCGGGAAATATTATTTTGTGAGTAAACTTGTGTCAACATCTTGACACTTGCGCCTTGTATGCTGTCAACTTCCCTAGGAAGAACAATGGTGATATCCGGGTTAAGACTACTTTTCCTGTTTGATTTGGAAAACTCTCTTTTTGGGATTGCATAATCACTTACTAATAGGTCAGTAACCACTCTGTTAAACTTTGAAATTTTTTTTTAATGGTAATGTTCTTTTTAAAGTGGTGTTTACGATGAAGTAAGCTTAAAGTTAGTTTTTACTTCGTACGAAACGCTTTTATTTCTGCAGAAAAAAAATTAGATATGGGACTAATTCTTGGCCTCTAGAGTTATTTGAAAATAGTAATGTTTGTTTTGAGGGCATGTTAACGTTGAAGTATATTTGTTTTATTGTAGAATATTACTTCAGGGCAAACACTTTTTCATATAGGAAAATTAAGGTAAATATCTAAGTCTAGTCTATATCTAGACTCCTAAGTTTTTATTAGGATGAAAATTAAATAGAATATAATTATATTTCAGATTTAAAGCAATGTCTAGCCTAAGAACAAAACAGAGCCCAGATGTAATCAATGCGGCATTGGCTAGTATTAGGGAAAAGCGGCTCTCTATTAGAAAGGCTTCTAAGGACTTTGGCATTCCACTTGCTACTCTTTACCACAAATTGACAGGCAAGCGGCCTGTCATAGCCTATGCAAAGACCCTACTCATGCCTAAAGAGGAGGTCAAATTAGCAAAGAGGAAGAAGATAATTTTTTTAAGTTTCAAGCCTTAGCTGTTGGGCTAATAGAAACGTGCTGTGTAGCAGTAGAAGAACCCCAAAACTGTACAGTCAAAGCTAACTTGACAGTAGATGACATTTTAAAGCTGCCAGCTTTTTTACAAGGAATAAAAACAAGAAGAAAACAGTAAATGCTCCAACCAAGACGAAACAGAGAAAAAGAGAAGATAAAAAAAGAAAATAGTGGAGTCCAAGAAAGTAAAGAAGTATCCAGTAATAGATCTATCTGAACGCACAGTTAATTAAAAAAGTAGAACTTAACATCGTTGTAGACAATATTTTTAATATAGAAGAGGATCACGTGTTGGCAGGAATGTGTCAAGGGTGCAAAAAAGGGGAGGGGCAGAGGTCTGGGTCCAATGTGATGTGTGTGATGGCTGGTGGCATGCACAGTGCACGAAAAATTGTTCATCCTTAAAACAAGACACTTTTGTTTGCACTGTTTGCTGCCCTGACCAGTGACAGTAGATTATGTTATATTTTATGTTATGGTGTTTTATTTCTAAACGTATTTTATCTACCTAAAGTTTATTTTGTAAAAAAAAAGCTTATACTGATATTGTCAGTCTACTATGTTGTTCTGTGTGCCTTTATTTAAATGTACATATCATACAGAACTAAGATATTTGGGCTCTAATATCTTTAATAAAAGTTTTTGCATTATTATTGACATCTCTGTCAGGGGTATGAGAATCACTGTTTGTGAAAGTTGTATTTTGCCTGGTCACAAGCTCATGTTGTGATGTTTGTGAACGAGATTCACGTGGGGTGCGTGGAGCAGTCCATGCAAGGTCTGTCCAGGCCCACGTTATATAACTCGGGTGTGTCTCGGCTGTAGGAGAGGTACGGACACAAGTCGCCGGGTGACGGTGAACACGAGGAGTACCCGAGCTTTAGGGTTGCCGTGTTGGCCGGCTTGACTGTACGGCGGGCCTATGTTGTAATTAAGAGACATGGAGATTTGGTAGCGGGAGAGTTTTACATAGGTGACATGTGGGGAGTCATGTAAATAAAGATTGCTGTATAAAGGGACTTGAGTTCAATTACTGTACAACAGTTGTTGGTGTGTGAGCCTTGGACCAGAACCCTAGACAACGAAACCTGACAATCTCCAGTGTTATTTGTTAGACTCCCTTAATTAAAAAATGATTATTTGGTGATTTTGGTTATGTGTTTCATATGTCGTCAAAGTGTTTCCTTTGAAAAAAAATACGCAAAAAAGTGTTTCTCAGGCGGTAGCTTGCTGGGTCAGCTAATATTGCTTTTACACTCTAACCTTGCGTGGTATTACAAAAATGCTTTCACATTATAGTAGTCTTGTGGTCATACTACTTGTAGGTGCTTTCATTTTTACTCCATGTCGAGCGGTTTAGAAACTAACCCTTAAAAGCAAGAAGTCGTGCTAATTTTAGCGTAAAGCGTTTGCAAAGTGGTAATTTACTCTATATTAAAAGTCATGTCAAATCAGTAATTCATAAACTCTATAAAAAAAATTTAAAAAATAAATACATGACGTCATATCCTCGAAACGCTACATCACACCAAGAATGTGTCAATATAATGCACACAGCGCTACAATCTAACATTAGCATTCACAAAGCGGGAAACCCAAATGTCATATCATGCTAGATTACATTAAAAGTCATTTCAAACCAATAATTTTGAAACCAAACAAAACAATAGCTATCTACAAATTACTGCTAAAATTATGGGTGTCGAACAAAAGGAATGTTCACAAATTACTTCTCCAACTTTGATATAAATTAGGGCTGTGGAAATTAAAGATTATTATCTTATCTTAGATATACAGACGCTCCTTGTATACAGAAGATAATTGCGTCCACAGACCATGAGAGATGATCTGTTGACAAGTGATGCAGCGGTCACAGGCCACGGCTATGAGGGTTTCTATTGTCTAGTTAGGTACCCCATTCAGAGCTGGGTGACTTGGGGACTCCTCAGGCCCCAGGAACAAATCCTCACCTTCGCGAAGATTCGAACTCGTGACCATCGGTGCGCCAGTTGAGCGCTCTACCACTCGATAGACTTTATGAAAAAAATACTGACTGTGTTATTTTGTCAAATTCTTTGAAAAGTAAATATTAAAAATCTAAATGAATTTGAGCTTACTTGGTGTCATCAATGTGCCTCTTGACAGAATGTTTCATAAAATTATGGGTGTCGAACAAAAGGAATGTTCACAAATTACTTCTCCAACATTGATATATATTAGGGCTGTGGAAATTAAAGATTCTTATCTTATCTTAGATATACAGACGTTCCTTCTATTCAGAAGATAATTGCGTCCACAGACCATGAGAGATGATCTGTTGGCAAGTGATGCAGCGGTCACAGGCCACGGCTATAGGGGCTCCATGCATTACCCCAGCCGCCTAACTATTGTCTAGTTAGGTACCCATTCGGAGCTGGGTGACTCGGGGACTCCACATGCCCCGGGAACAAATCCTCGCCTTCGCGTGGATTTGAACTCGTGACCATCGGTACGACAGTCGAGCGCGCTATCTCTCGACCACCGCGATTTGTCGATTTATCGGTAAAAAATTAGCGAATAAAATTATTTTAATCTGTAAAATGGCTATTACAATTAAAGACAAAATTTAAACAATTTTTTCGATTCATTGATAAATATTTAATTAATAATAGTTTGTTTTAAAAAAACATCGATTCTACTTATTTAACAATAACAAAATTAAAATTCATTGACATCAAATTGAACTACTTATTATATTTCAATATGTCTCAAAATAAATTTTTTAATTTAATGCTTAGATTATGGGCATTTTATAAAATTGTCAGTTTAATGAAATCATACATCTTTTTTCATCTTTATTCAAAATTGTCCTTTCTGTATTCGGTAATTTTTCAATAGTTAACGACTAAATTTAAATTAATCGATAACAGCCCTAGTCTAAATATTATTAACTAATGTTTGGCTTTTTTTTTTCAACCTGATAGATGTTATGGTAGGCGAGAAATTGACAAAATACTTTTTTCTGGGGGTTTTTTTTAAATCCAGAAAACCTTTAACTAAAAGAAATTTTTTTGAGCCGTCACATTCTTGGGACCTCCTTAACATATTTACAAAAGACCCGAAACCTCTACCCGGTATGGTTCAGGAGGAGTTGCTGCTCAAAGCTCGAACAGACTGGCTAGACATTTCAAATACATCAATGCAATTTATCCCAAGGGAAACTGCGTTACAAATACAATCAAATATTATATTCGCACTTTTACTCCCCGATTCAGTGTCAGGTTTAGCTCACAGGAAACGATAACAATGACATTACAAGAATGAATTTAATAGTCTTAAATCGATATGGTACCAAGTCACGGTTGTTTGTTGACAAGAAAAAATATAATAACATCACAAGAATTATTTTTTAAACAATTTCAACACTTTTTTAAGGGTAAAAAAGTTGACAAAAGCTTCAAATGCAAAAAATAAGTGTTTTTTTGTTGTTGTTATAAATGTAAACCATTTGTCTGTGGCCGTTTCGACCGGGGAAGTTATGTCGGGGTCACCAGACATTCATGTACTCGACACATACCAACATAATTTCGAAATCAACAGGATCAAAGTTTCATGCTATGTGTGAATATTCAATTCGGAACTTATTTCAAACCAAATGGGGCAGAGTCATTTAGGCAAGGAACACAATGCCATTGTGCATCATATAAGCTCACTGATTTTGTTAGTTCAATGCATACAGAAGATGAGATTATGTCTTAGTTACAGTGGTTGAGGAAAAGTTGGGAATTGGGGTGAAATGAGATAAGACACTCTTCCCCGCCCCATTCAACACTTCGTTTCCTTTAATATAGAAAAGCCGGATCTTCGGAGAACTGCAGCGTTTTGGCGAACGCCGAGCCAAGTTACAACTCTACTGCTGAAGTCAAGCCCCAAGCACACAAATACTTAACACATTCCTAAGAAGTCTTGGATGTGAGGCCTGGACAGTCACAAAGGAATTACAGAAACTTTTGGAAGCCTGTGAAATGTGGTTCTTTAGGCGAATGTTAAAATTACCAAGAACAGAGAAGAGGTGTAGCGAAGAAGTTCTGAAATAAATAGGCCACACAAGAAAAATTATGTCTAACTTTAGAAAGAGACAATCTAAAAAATTTTACACTTCATATATATATCATATCTTAAATGTATAAGTTTATTTGATATCTTTGTGAGAACGGGAGCAAAAAGGAATGAACGAATATGAACCAATAAAAGAGTGAAATAACAAAACAATTTAAATGACAAACAGACGAGAGAGAGTGAGAGAGAGAGAGAGAGAGAGAGGAGTGAGAGTGATGCTTTTTTCTTTTTGCGAAGAGTGAAGCGTGAGTATGGGTGGGGGATCGGCGCGAGGGGAAGAGGTCGCCCTGGGAGTTAAAGAGCATGCGCAAGCAAAGGGAGGGCACAATGAGACAACTCACGCGAGAGAGCAGTTTGTTTACCTCCACTAATGAAAATCGCTATATGCCAGATCCTTCCCCTACCCCATGTTAGCTCGGTCTTTAACTAATGGCCGCAAATCATTTTAGCGATTTTGTGTGTGGGGGGGGGGGGGGGGGGGGGGACTCCACCGGCTAAAGGAGCCGGGATGAAAACTGGCAGAAACAAAAGCCGCATGGAAATTGGTCCTGTTTTACAACTTGTTCCGGTCATGCGCACTGCTGGAGACGCCCTTTCCCCGTGGGGCTTCTGTGTGGGAGTTTGTGTATGGGGGTCCCGTAATGATAAGAGGTAACAAGGTTGGTGTTTATTTTCCGCCCCCCACCCCACTTCTAATGACCAGGTACAATTTTCTTTTTCATATCAATGACACAGGGTGTGTATGTGGAGGGGGGATGGGGTGGGGATAGGGCAAGAATAAAGGAAAGGTAGCTCAATAGAAATCACTGATCCATCACACTCACCAATCTCTCTCTCTGTGTAATGTTTTTTTGTTCTGCTGGATGTGATTGAACGTCGTTGGTCTCCGATACACCCGGCGAATGATTTCGGGGTTAAACACTAGCAACAAGGACAGCCCCCAGGGTTTGGGGGGGGGGGGGTTCCACGACGGACAATATGGAGGCAATACCTGGAGGTCGTTGTCAGGTCGTTGTTGTNAGCAGCTCCGCCAGGATTATTTGTGAGTCCATCGGACGTGGAGTCAGTAAAGTTGGGGGGTGGGGGGGGGCTTACGGAGGGAGGCTGTGGGCGAGGGGGTTGGAAGGAGAACTCTACCATTGTTTATACTTTACTGTTCAACGACTGATGATTTTAATGTGACCTCGGTGACGTAATAAAAGAGTCTGTCGGGGAAGTGGGGGATGTTGAGACAGTCCAACAAGGACATGGTCATAACTTTAAAAAAAAATTCTTTAGAAGGATGATAATTAAGTTCAAATTCAAAGATGTTGATATTTACGTGGGGTCGAAGGTTTGATAATCCTAGCCCAACCCCCTCCCCTTCGAAGGGCACTACCCAAGCCACACGCAGGTTTGCTGAGTAAGAAATTAATGGTTTCTTTGAATGATGAGCAACGTTAAGTTACTGTTGAGAAAAGTTCATGGATATAAAATTTATATGTATAAATGATATAATTAATATGAATTTACCACTTGTTTGTAACTAATTTCAAATCCATTTCCACGATCCTGGTTGGAATGTTAGAAGGAATTCGAGAATTCGGTTTGGCTTTCTTCGCCCGGTTTAATTGGTTATTAATAGCCAATTTAGCCTCTCTTCAGAACATAATACGGCTGAATTGAATTTTTAGTTTTAACATCTTGTAACGTCATTTAACGACATACGGTGACATCACAACATTACATCATAACATGACATAACAAGACATAACAATATGGCATCACAACACGGCATTGCATGTTAATGCGACATTGCAATAGGACATCGTACATCAGAACGTTACATCACAATATGTCATTTTAACGCGACACCACAACATGATAGCGTACAGCGGCATTACAGCCTGGAATCACAACATGACAAACATGACATGACATCACGACACGACAGACAGGACATGACATCACAACACGACAGTCAGGACATGACATCACAACAGGACATGACATCACAACACGACACCACACACATACATCACCACGTTGCTACCAAATTGTTTTCACAAAAGGGCCGCCGTAGAACAGCCTGCTCAAACAGAGACAAGTGTTGTATTGATCTTTAGCCCCGACTTTTAGTTTGAGTTTGTACACGTTGGCCCGAGGCCTGTAGAGGTTGTGGATGTTGTTCCAAGGCATGCAGAGATTGTGGATATTGTTTTACTCCCTGTATAGATTGTGGATAAGTTCCAAGGCCTATAGAGAATACGGATTCTTTTCACGTCTGTAGAGATTCCCTTTAAATAAAGCAAATGCTCTTCCTTGGCATGTAGAGATGGTGGATGATGTTCAAATGATGTTTGGCGGCAGATTGAAAAGGTTCATGGTACTTCGTAGAATGTGAAATTTTAGTCATTTAAAAAAATATATTTGTAATATATTTGAAAAAAAAAACCGTTTTGAGTATTGCATTGGATAATATGACAAACGATAAAGGCAAAGGATAATTACGAAATAAAATGCCTGAACTAAAAATGTTTTACATTATTATTATCATATTTATAAAACAAAAACAAAAACAGCAATAAAAGCAGCAAACAAAAAGGGCAATATGAAAAGATACCACGTTTTATTAGTAAATATTTAGTATTTGTCATACTTCTTTGGAAAATTTGTCGTCAAATTGTTGGATAAAATATTTTTTAAAAAAAGAAGTTAATTGAAGTCGAATAAATTGTAATTCGGATACATGTGTCCAACAAAGAAGAGCTCTGCCTTTTAAAGAATACAAACAATGTTAGAAGGTGCTGTAGGTCAAAATTGATATTAAAAAAAAAAAAACATCAACAACAAATAAATAAGTACAAAAGATATCACCGACAGACATTATAGACAATATATGATTTTTTAAATTTTATTTTTTTTTAAATTATTTTTTTTTTAGTTTTTGAAATCCCTAGTTTAAAGGAAAATCACATCTTTTTAATATGAAATATTCATATAGCTCTAAGTTATATGCTGAAATGTTTATAAAATTTATTCTTTAAAATATGTTTTATTTGTTAACGTTAGTGAAGTTTAAAGATACAAGTAATTCAAACAGGTCTTGAAAATGTTACGGCAGACTGTCTGTTGATCAAACATGCATGACTAGAGCCACAGGATTAGTCATTGGTCTACAGTTCCCATCTTGGACCACATGACCAGTCATCAGTAATCTACAGTTCCCATCTAGGACCACAAGACTATTCATCATTAGTCTACAGTTCCCATCTTGGACCACAAGACTAGTCATCAGTAGTCTACAGTTCCCATCCAGGGCCACAAGACAAGTCATCATTAGTCTACAGTTGCCATCTTGGACCACAAGACTAGTCATCATTAGTCTACAGTTGCCATCTTGGAGACACAAGACTAGTCATCAGTAGTCTACAGTTGCCATCTTGGAGACACAAGACTAGTCATCAGTAGTCTACAGTTGCCATCTTGGACCACAGGAACAGTCATCATAAGTCTACAGTTCCCTTCTTGAACCCCAGGAACAGTCATCATTAGTTTACAGTTGCCATCTAGGGCCACAGGACTAGTCATCATTTGACTACAGTTCCCATCTATGACTACAGGGGTCGGTACAGCCCACTTCTTTCCGATCCCTTGGGTGACAAGGATGCTGAGCTTCCCGCCCCATAGAGTATTATTTTATCGCTTCACCCTCATTGCTTTCATTTTCACCCCGTTATCGTTTGGGGTGGGGGGTGGGGTGGACTGGTAGGGGGCGGACGGTATTGGGCAGTAAATACGCCATCATGTCTATCATTTCACGCCATCTTCCGGCTGCTCTCTGGAGCCGGTTCCCGTGAGAATCTCTTCCGGGCCTGTTCGTGCAACCGTGACAATCGTCAACACAATCACGTGATGTCAGGTTCCATTCGGCAGTGGGTCTCACTACCAGAGGGTAACGTTCCATCCCTTTCTACAGCGGTTCTTCAAACTAATTGCTGGCGCCACGTCCAATGCTGCACGACCTCTTATGTACTTCACACGACCTTAACACGTATGTCAATAAATTCTATTGTGGAGATGTCTTCTGGAAGTCTACAGCGGTCCTCACTGATTATTGTAGAACCTAATTTTAGATGTCACTATATAGATGAATTCACATAAAATCCAAATATTATATACAGTGAAATAATCAGAAAATATTAAATAAATTTCAACTAAATTTTTTATTTATACACAGGAAATTTTAAATTGTTGTCAACTAAATTTATATTTAATTGGGCTCGTACTGCAACTGATTATTTTTTTGTCCGATTAATTTATTAAAAAATGATCGATTAATCGATTAAATTTGATTAAATGTATTTTATATAACGACAAACATAAATAACACATCAGTCAAACATAAGCAACACATGAGACGAACGTAAGGCAAACGGTGCACCATATAAGACCGGGAAGAACAGCACATGCGACCGATACGCCAACAAATCAGACCAACAAAAACAATTTAATGTGAGACCATCATAAAGAACACAAAATTAAAAAGACTTATTTATCTATCTTTCTTGATCCAACATTTCCTTTAAACTTGCTCAGAATTTAAGATAATAACTTGAATCCAACGATCAGAACACACATTTTCAAAATGACTCTGCACGACCACCTGTTTCCTTGCCCTCCAAATGTCCTCGACATATATACAAATAACAAAGTTCGATAATAATTAAACTCTGCAATGCCAAAATCCTATTTCACATACTGTGCTTCCGACTAGATTGTCCTTCACAATGGATTGTCTGTTCTTTGAAAGCCTTTTCTCCGCGCGCCCATCTTATCTGTAACGCTCAGCTATTCCCACGCCTCACTGGTAGGTCTTAAGTGGATTTAGCACAGGGCCCGTCACTCTTCGGCGGACCCCAAGAGCAGACAATGTTGGTCTTACTGATTTGTACACAAGTACTCATTTCTTCTAGCCCCGCAATCGATTTTAGCCGAGGAGGCGCGAGGCGTGTTATCTCAGTTCGGGATAGGTTTTGTTTATCTCAGCTAAAATAGGCGCTATTGTTTAAGCTGATATTGGAGGCATTTTTTTAAAGGAGATATAGGCTATATTAGTATTATCTAAGGCAATTAAGTTTTTTTTAAAAAGTATTATCTAAGGTAATATAGGTTGTTTTATTAAAGGAAATATAGATTGTTTCTTATAAGGGAAGATGATTGTATTATATAAGGCAAGGTTGATAGGAGGGGTAGTTTCGTCTCAGCTGTAAAATAGTTTGTCTTTATTCATTCAGGACAGGTTGTATATGATGTGTACTCTTCAGGTTAATAGCCCGTGTGTGACGTTGGAACTGTATAAACAAAATTGTTCGATTAAACCGGAAAAATTAATCCATTAAATTCGATTAATTACATTTTATTTAACGCATATATAGATCCTGTTAAGTTGCGATTCATTATTTCACGAAGTCGGTTTAGTCGCGGTAATTCCATTGCACGCACATTTTTGTGACGCAAAACAACGAAATCGTTCAACTTTGCCAGTTATAAGGAAGAAAAAACGTGTTGTTTACGTATGTTTACGTATGCATGTAAATCGTTAATTAATCGTTAATTTCCGCAGCCCTAATATAATATATATATTATTTTATTATTTATTTTCTAGGCTAAAATCTGAAAGATCACGTCAGGTAAGTAGCGACGACGTTGGTTGGAACTTACCAACAAAATGCTACAACTACAACTAAAGGCGACGGCTGTAGCCGGGTCTGCCTCGATAAATTACCGTACGCACGCAGCTTGTCAGACACATGAACATTAACACAATTACCCGTCTAGACGTCTTCCTTTTTTCAAAACAAAAAAAGATCCCGAAGACAGAACACAATCAATCCACACTAGGACCCCGGACAATATGCTCCCGACCAGTGTACAATGGACGGGGGATTGTCGGCAATATGATACCCTTTGATTTCTGGTGCTCTTCGCTAATACTGAGCGGCTTTGCCGAACAATCGGTTAGGCGCGGAGAACTAGAAGAGCACAGGGTAAAAGGGGGTAAAAAGAAAATAAAAAGCGTTCTGGCCCGTGATGTCATACCCCAAGCCGTAATTAAAGATAATTGTACGATAGAATCGTGAGCGCAGACAGACCCTCGTCCTTCCCAGCCTTGAGGACCTGTTTGCGATCTCTGAGGATTTTCTATTACATACATTATCAACTTCAGCTGGGAGTCAGTCATATCTATGGGATCTAGAACAATTTTGTGAGTTTGTGTTTTTGGAAAAGTTTGGGGGTGGTGGGGAAATATGACAATTTATTTTTCTGGGATTTCCCACACAGTTTCATAACTAAAGTAGGTGCGCAAGTATGGTGCGCAGTGTTGACAAAGTTGATCGAGTTCAGGTCACCCCTTTTTGGAGTTTGGTCACATGAAGATAACTTTTTAAAAAATCAAAGGGTATAATCTGCAAGGCTATGGTGGGTTGTGCTACGTGCTTGTCTGTTTTTGGCAATTCCATGCGTGACAGTGACATGTCTGTCATTACATGTAAGTGACTAGCCGGTCATTACGTTCCAGTGTCATGTCTGTCATTACATGTAAGTGACTAGCCGGTCATTACGTTCCAATGAAATGCTTGTAATAACATGCCTGTCATTACACACCAGTGACATGCCTGTCATAACATGCCTGTCATTACATGCCTGTCATTACATTGCAGTGACATGCCTGACATAACATGCCTGTCATAACATGCCTGTCATTACATTGCGGTGACATGCCTGTCATAACATGTCTGTCATTACATGGTGGTGACATGCCTGTCATAACATGTCTGACGTTACGCGCCAGTGACATGTCTGTCATTACATACCAGTGACAAGCCTGTTAGTATAAGAGCAATATCTGCTATAGCTTGATGTCTTAAAACTTAACAGGCCATATTTAAAAAAAAAAGTCGTATACTTTGGTGGGGAAAGCTAAATAGCAGAAATAAAGTAGGTGGCCAGGCATCAAGAGAAAAATAAATGTGCTTTCATACACAACTGGTAAAACTAAATATAGTGCAGCGATAAATCGTGTGGTTTATTGGAACGAATTGGTGTTCAGAATAATTTAAAATGTAAAGATAGAGTTGGATTAAATTGATAACTATTTTTAGTAAAATTCCAAAATAAAACTTTTTTTTTTTCGTTACAGCTAAAAAAAATTTAAGAAAAGATATAGAAGTGTTTTTTTCTAGACGTTTGTAATTTATATATAGACTAACTAACGTCACAGAAAATTAATTTAATTACATAGGAAGTAACCACTTACTTTTGAGTATCTCGCTTTCCTTTTCTACTAAATGTCTTATTGATATACTCTAGTGAAGCCATGGTGTATGCTTATCTTATCTTCTTTGTTACAGACAATACAGACGATTATTGGGTCTTACGCTTATCCATGATGTATATCTAGTCTTGCACTTTTATAAGAGTTTTAAATGTTGATAGTGTTGGTTTTCCTAGTTCGATCAGGCAACCTATTCCACGCTCGATTTCCACACGGGAAGAACGAGAATTTGTGTCTTTGTTCTTGCATACGAAATAAGAAAAATGATTATTGTTAAGTGTTTCTATCGCTGTCTGCAATACCCTCAGGAGAAGATTCGCGTTGTTTCGCCTATTGTATGTATGTTCTTTATATGATGTCCATTGTATGGTCTTCATATGGTGCCATCTGTCTGTTCTTTATAAGGTGCCCATTGTATGTTCTTTATAAGGTGCCCATTGTATGTTATTTATATGGTTCCCATCATATGTATTGTCTTGTATAATTGTGATCGGTGTGTTAATAATGTTTATAGTTTGTATTAATATTTGTGTAGCATCCTGTGTATTATAATGTTACAGTCATTATTTAAAAAAAAAATAGTTATTCCCTGTGTGTTATGCTTTTATAATTGTTTATTATTGTTTGCGTACTTGTACCCTGTATGTTGCCATTTATAATTGTTTATCATTTTTTGTATAGCTGTCTTATCTATACAGACGCTCCTTCTATGCAGAAAATTATTGCGTCCACAGACCATGCCGGTCTGTTGGCAAGTGATGCATCGTTTACAGGCCACGGCTATGAGGGTTCCACGCATTACCCAACCGCCTTTATTTCCTTAACTAGTCCCATTCGGAGCTGGGTTGACTCGGGGACGTCCTAGGCCCCAGGAACAAATCTTTGCTGACACATGGATTCGAGCCCGTGACCATCGGTATTACAGCCGAGTGCTCATAATATTTTAATTGTTTATTTTTGTCTGTGTAGAAACCATGTGTAGTATCCCGCTATGATACCCCTAGCCTGTTCTCGTCGCTTTGTTTCTTGTATATTTGCATATGACGAAAGCAACAGTTCTGATTCAAGGCGGAGTAATAAAGAGATGACAATGTATACATGATAGAACTGCACGGGAGAGGGAATTGTGGTGAGACTGTGAGAACCACTGGCTTCCAAGCAGTGTGGCCTGAAATAAAATGTGTTCTTAGCCCAGCTTTTTTTTTTCTTTTGTCTTCTATTTCCTTAGTGAACTACAAACAATCTTAACCAGGATTCTGGTCTATAGATTTAACCAGATTTGATTGATCATTTATAGTTTATATCATTTATAGTTTATATCATTATAACTTATAGGTTTTATTATCTATAATTTGTAGCATTTAGGGCTTATAGCATTTATAACTAATGGCATTTGTAGTTCATAAATAAACTATAATTTTTTTAAAAATTATAAATTCTATAAACTATAAATGCAATAAATTAAAAAAAAAACTATACTACTGTTCCGAAAGCTAACTGAACTTGTAGGTACAGTTCGCAGTATATAGACTGAAAAGAAACGGATGTCAGTATTGTGAACCCAGGCTTAACATACGTTTTAAAAATAAAAATCTGAGAAAAACTATACATTGTTAAGTTTACATACATTCATATATATTTATACTAGATTGTGCTGGGGCGCCGTGACGCCTACGGCAAAACTTTTTTTCCAAAATTTCAACTAAATTATCCTTTACTTTATAATTAACAATCCTCAAATCATCTCTTTACATCTTTCTCTTTCCAAAATTAACATATGAGCTAAAAAAAAATGACGTTAGATAATATTATTTTGCACACCGTCCAAGGCACATCTTGTATTAAAATAAAAGATCAAACAATGACGTCATAGCGTTACACATCCAATACTTGCACTATTAATAATTATATTAATGTATAAACTAAGACTGTTAACGATTAATTTAAATGTATCCGTTAACTTTTTAAAAATTAACGACCAATTAATAGTTAATTTCGATTAAATCCAAAAATTAACATTTATGATTTCACAAGTAACACTTATTACCGAAATTGTTGAAAATCTAAACAACGTTGGATTGTCTGGCAACAAAGTAAATATGTGTGCACTCTTTATCATAGTAAAACTTCGTGCACATGGTGTCCAGCTAAAAATTCCAATCTCTAACCTTACGCTGAGAAAGGTAGCTGTTATATATGTCGCCAGAAACATCTGATCAACAGCGGTCGTATCTATTTCTTGTTTCGAGGGGAAATTTTATTTGAATTTGTCATTGATGAAAGTTACAGGTAGTCATCTTACGTAGACGAAGCTTGTTTAACTTTTCGAACGCCGAACGAATCTAAGTAAAGATTTTTATTTTATTTTTTGTGGTCGCGACAAAGAGGCAATGTCATGGAATTTTGACCAATCAAGGGCAAGAAAAAGGTTGATACTCTCTACTACAATTTTATGTGACATCAACAACAAAAACCTTGAAGACATTGTATTTTTGAAAGTGCGATTATCGTTGATCATTTTTTTGGTAACATAAGCAATGTCTTTGTGTGTCTTTGTGTGTCTTGGTGAAAGAGTTAATATTCAGGTGTCTTTGTGTGTCTTTGTGAAATAATCAATATTCAAGAGTCATTATGTGTCTTGATTAACTAATTAATATTCTGGTGTCTTTGTGTGTCTTTCTTTGTCTTGGTGAATGATGTAAACTGAACATCATAATGTCTTCAAATCATTAACATCATCTTTGCAAAATGATGAAAGTGTTTGTTGTTGTTTCCTCCCTACATTTTAAATTTTCTCATCAAAATATTTAAGCATTTCAACATTACAATCAGTCAATTAAGATTTTCATTAGAAGATTAAAGTTATGTTTAAAAAAAAAAATTAATTAAAAAAAACACGCTGAAAAATTCATATTTCAATTTTATCGTCTCATTTTTTAAAAAAATGGTTTGTTGAACCGAAATTAACTTATAAAAAATATTTTGTTTGAGCTGAGTTAACTTTTAAACCTAAATTCATTAAATCTTTTTTTTTTTAATTCCTTTTTTTAAAGCACTCTACCAGCAAACACACTTTTGGAAGAGTCTTTTGAAAATGGACAATTTCCTCGCCCTCTCCGCAATGATTAAGAATTATAAACCGCAAGTTATAATTATATACTTGGCCCGTCGACAATCGTACGGGCGAAGCTTCTTGATAAGAGCGCCCCCATCAGGCTTATTTCAAACAGCAGCTTTGAGAGTAGTTTCCCTTTGATGGCTTCCCGTCAGGTAACTAGGATTCAAATAAGAGCAAAAAACTTTTTTTTTTTTTTTTAAAATTTGGAGTCGGGATCTTTATTTTTTTTATAGAGGAATCGAATATCGATTCGGGTAGACTGACAACAAAACACACGTCTGAATCGAACTAATCTGAAATGAATTATCAATACCGCATTGATTATGTTATATTATATTTTAAAATTCATTAATTTTTTGTGTTTGTTTGTTACGTGAAAAGATGTATTCGTAATCGATGTCATTTTGTGAACAATACTCTAATACTCCTCTAAAACGCCATCACTGCTTTTTTCCCCCCTTCAATCTCCTTTATTAAGGAAGTCAATTTGCTGTCTGATTCACACTCCTTTGTCACCCAACAACAGCTTAGCGAGTCGCGACCCCTTGCAGTAGCATTGACTTTTAATCCGATGCATGAGCTATCTGCCGAGGGCTTCCATATCCCGTGTTTAAAAGAAAAAGACGAAGAAAGAAAAGCGACGTGTTAAAAAAATATCTCTTGACAACCAAGTCAATGTTACGGTTAGTGTTTCACAACGAATTATGATGAACGGGCAAGGACCTGGCTTTTATTGGGGGCCCGGCGGGGTAGAATGAGATAACAAAACAACATTCAATGCCACCGGTTTTTCTCGTCTTATTATTTTTTGCCTCAAAAATATATATAATTAGTAGGCTGAATATTTATGAAAAGGAATAATTTGAATTTCAAGTCTACAGTTATTTATATTTTTTTAAAAAGAAAGGGAAATATATTCATTTTTTTACATTTCATTTTTTTGCGTGCGGGTATTTAAAAATAAATAAATAACAGTTTCAACTGGAACATAAAGGATTGCCACATTCAACAAACTAATTGTGTTTATACAGGCCAATTAATTTAATTTATTTTGGTATTTTGGTTACCTTTTCAAATATTTTTCTTAGCAATTAAACAAAATTATTATTGATTTTTTAAAATGTTATCTTTATTTTTATTATTGCTATTTTTTTCTTGACATCTGGCTAATATGGAGTTCTTCCTCAAAAAGTGGGGGAGAAATATACTAAGGAAAATGTACGGCCCTGTGTTGGAAGATGACTTTTGGTGAGACTGTATGAATTAAGAGATTTTAAAGCGTGCCAATAGTCACAGTTGTTGAAGAAAACAAGCCTGCAATGGGGGGTTGGGTTGACAGTGAAAGAATGCCAACCTGTAGGGCGGCTAAAGCAATCTATAGAAAGAAACACGAAGATACAGGAGAAACTGCATGGTCGACGGAGATTGAGATGGATGGAAGTGGCTGAGAGAGATCTACACTAGCTTCAAGGGTTAAGTAGATTGATAAAAACCTACAGCTGCAAGGGGTAGGTGTATTGATAAAGACCTACAACTTCAAGGGGTAAGTAGATGAATGGATGCGGTTGAGAAAGACCTACATTAGATTCAAGGGGTAAGTAAATAGATAAAGACCTACAGCCTCAAGGGGTAAGTAGATGAATGGATGCGGTTGAGAAAGACCTATACACTAGATTCAAGGGGTGAGTAGATAGATGGATGAGGTTGAGAAAAGCCCAGTGCTGCAAGGGGTAAGTAGATGTGATGAGAAAGACCTTCAGCTTCCATGCGTAAGTAGATGGATAACATCCAAACAGGGTAGGAATGAGCCTGACAAGACGTCACAAAACAACGAACGTTTCGGCAAAGAGCCTTCTTCGCAAACGGTACAAAAAACAAATAAAACGAATATAAATATTTTAAAAATCAACTGCGCGTTGAAATCCAGAGCCAA
Source organism: Radix auricularia (assembly GCA_002072015.1). Taxonomy (NCBI): domain Eukaryota; kingdom Metazoa; phylum Mollusca; class Gastropoda; family Lymnaeidae; genus Radix; species Radix auricularia. The sequence continues at coordinate 317,651 of MUZC01004423.1, read as the reverse complement.
AGAGAGTAATGATAGGAAGAGAGTAGTAAGAGCTTATATAGAAAATGAGAGAGTGTATGTGGCGAATCATATCAGTTGTCAGCCGTCAACGTAAAAAATACATCCATGACATGTAATACGTTTTATCAGGCTCACTCATACCCTGTTTGTGACGTCTTGTCAGGCTCACTAATACCCTGTTTGTGACGTCTTGTCAGGCTCACTCATACCCTATTTGTAACGTCATGTCAGGCTCACTCATACACTGTTTGTGACGTCTTGTCAGGCTCACTCATACCCTATTTGTGACGTCATGTCAGGCTCACTCATACCCTGTTTGAGACGTCATATCAGGCTCACTCATACTCTATTTGTGACGTCTTGTCAGGCCAACTCATACCCTATTTGTGACGTCTTGTCAGGCTCTCTCATACCCTATTTGTGACGTCTTGTCAGGCTAACTCATACCCTATTTGTGACGTCATATCAGGCTCAATCATACCCTATTTGTGACGTCTTGTAAGGCCAACTCATACCCTATTTGTGATGTCTTGTCAGGCTCTCTCAAACCCTATTTGGGACTTCTTGTTAGACTCACTCATACCCTATTTGTAACGTCTTGTCAGGCTCACTCATACATACACTGTTTGTGACGTCATATCAGGCTCACTCATACCCTATTTGTGACGTCATGTCCGACTCACTCATACCCTGTTTGAGACGTCTTGTCAGGCTAACTCATACAATATTTGTGACGTCTTGTCCGGCTCACACATACCATATTTGTAACGTCATATCAGGCTCACTCATACCCTATTTGTGACGTCTTGTCAGGCCAACTCAAACCTTATTTGTAACGTCTTGTCAGGCTCACTCATACCCTATTCGTGACGTCATGTCCGGCCCACTCATACCCCGTTTGAGACGTCTGGTCAGGCCAACTCATACCCTATTTGTGACGTCATGTCAGGCTCACTCATACCCTATTTGTGACGTCATATCAGGCTCACTCATACCCTATTTGTGACGTCTTGTCAGGTCAACTCATACCCTATTTGTGACGTCTTGTCAGACTCACTCATACCCTATTTGTAACGTCTTGTCTTGTCAGGCTAACTCATACCCTATTTGTGACGTCATATCAGGCTCACTCATACACTGTTTGTGACGTCTTGTCAGGCTCACTCATACCCTGTTTGAGACGTCTTGTCAGGCTCACTCATACAATATTTGTGACGTCTTGTTCGGCTCACTTTTACCCTATTTGTGACGTCATGCCAGGCTCACTCATACACTGTTTGTGACGTCTTGTCAGGCTCACTCATACCCTGTTTGAGACGTCTTGTCAGGCTCAGTCATACCCTGTTTGTGACGTCTTGTCAGGCTCACTCATACAATATTTGTGACGTCTTGTCAGGCTCACTCATACCCTATTTTGTTAGCTACACGGGGTCCTGTTATGGACGTGAAAGGCCTTTGAATCGGTCGTAAATGAAGAAGAGCATGAGTAGGCCGGGACCTTAAACGTGTGAAATGACCTAGTGTAAAATGTCATCGTGTGAAATGACCTAGTGTAAAATGTCATCGTGTGAAATGACCTAGTGTAAAAATGTCCTCATAAGAAATGACCTAGTGTAAAAGTGTCCACATAAGAAATGACCTAGTTTAAAAGTGTCCTCATAAGAAATGACCTAGTGTAAAAGTGTCCTCATAAGAAATGACCTAGTGTAAAAGTGTCCTCATAAGAAATGACCTAGTGTAAAAGTGTCTTCATAAGAAATGACCTAGTGTAAAAGTGTCCTCATAAGAAATGACCTAGTGTAAAAGTGTCCTCATAAGAAGTGACCTTGTGTAAACATTTTCTCAAGTGAAATGACCTAGTATAGAAATGACCTCATAACAAATGAACAAATGTAAAAATGTCCTTATGGGATATGACAAATGTCCTCGCGTCAAATGGGCCAGCACAAAAGGTCAAAGATAAAATGGTAGTAAAAAATAAAGCCATGCGGAGTACTTTACTGCATGCCTTAATTCAGATTTGTGGGGGGGGGAGCTAAATGATGGGGTGGGGCGCAGAGGTAGTTTCTTTTTTTATTGAGCCTCCGGAAGACGAACGCTGATACTCGCCGGTCTGTCCTCTATAGAGCGATGTGTCAACTAAACACAAGTGTTTTGCCGTGGCTGGTCGCGTCGCTAGGGTGTGTCCTTTCCAGGTGCCCTAATGGCGGGCACCCTCCACTTGATGAGTCGTAGTGCCTGTGAGTGGCCCCTGAGTATCCAGTTGACCCTTGGTCAGCCGCAACGTGGCCAGGTCCTCATGCCATTCCCCCCCCAGTGTATGGTTATTACCCTAGGAGTGGGCTTATAAAGGACGTAGGGGGGCGGGGAGCTCGTGAAAATAGTATTTTCAGGCCATAATATTCTATTTAAAATTGCTTTGTCGAATGTTTTTGGGCCAAAGCTCATGATGATGTCAGTCTTAATTACTGATTTTAGCTGTTTGAGAATTTCAACACAAAAATAAAAATAATAAAAAAATTGTACTATTTTTGAGATGTTTTATCTTGTTTTGATATGGGTCAGAAATGTTACAAATACAACACACAAAAGTGAATTGTCTGATTACAACAATGCATCCAAACTTTATTAGTGGGCGAATACACTATAAAACGTTTCGTCAAATGCCTTTATCAGTACAGATAAAATAAACACAAGTAATTTAAAAAAAAACTTAAATTTACATTGTATGCTACAAACTATATCTTGTAGAAAAAAAAGTTAAGTAAAGGAAAAAAAAAGTTAAGTAAAGGAAAAAAAAAGTTAAGTAAAGGAAAAAAAAAAAAGAAAAATGAAGAAACATGAGCAACAAGTACCAAAAGATATCCATAAATTTGGTCGCTGAGTCTCTAAACGGGCTGAGTTCTTATTCTAAGCTGTCCCATCTGAAAAGTTTCCAGTGTGGATGATCACGGGGAAAAGTCATTTGCAATGTCGTGCGCTCTTTTGAATCAGCAGCACCGAAATAGCGGAACAGTCTTCCAAAGTTGTTTGAAAAAATGTGAAAATAGAAAGCAATTGAACAAAAAATGTGAATACAATTTTTTTATTTGATAGAACGAGCATGCTCTAAGTATAAGTCTAGCAAGGATAGTACTCGCGCTATAAGAGAAAACATTCATTCATTGCTTATTTAAGGGGAAGATAACGTTCTGTGCTCACCTGAGATGCCCGGCTGAGACGCCCGACTGAGATGCCCGGCTGAAATGCCCCATTGAGATGCCCGGCTGAAATGCCCCACTGAGATGCCAGGCTGAAATGTACCGCCAAAATGCACGTTTATATTTTCTACTGCAGTGCCCAAATAATAATGTCATGTGCCACTAAATGTCTTGCCGTGATGCCTGACTGATATGCCCCTATTTATTGTCTCTTTTGAGCACCCCCCGCCCTTGTGATGCCCAAACGTTTTATTCCCCTCTGGTGCCCTAGTGTAATGCCCAACTTTGATTTCTTTACAGTGATGCACAAATATAATGCTTAACTTGGACGCCGCAGTGCCCCTTTTCAGTGCATTGCCCCAGATTCATGCCCTACGATGATGTCCAAACTTCAGTGCAAAACATTGAAGCCCGAAATTCAGTGCCACACATTGATGCTCCAAATTCAGTGCCACACATAGATGCCCCAAATTCAGTGCCACACATTGATGCCCCAAATTCAGTGCCACCCATTGATGCCCCAAATTCAGTGCCACACATTGATGCCCCAACTTTATTTCCACTAATTGATGCCCTAACTTAAGTGCCACACATTGATGCCCCAAATTCAGTGCCACACATTGATGCCCCAAATTCAGTGCCATTCATTGATGCCCCACATTCAGTTCCCCACATTGATACACCAAATTCATTGCCCCACATTGATGCCCAACTTCAGTGCCACTCATTGAAGCCCATGATAACGCCGCGAAGTTCACTTTGGGTAGAAGAGGTTTAAATTCATTTAACTCTTTGTAATTTCGTCCCTGACACATGACTGATGGGTGGACACTGGTCAGTCCAGGGCCACAATGATCCGTGAACGAGTGCTTGTAAGTTATTGTTGTGTGGTCCGTGGTGAGGGTGCTGTCGGCTCGAGTCTGTCTGTCCCCAACGATGGACTGGTCAAGTGGTCAACTCTGAAAGAATTATGTACGGCACTCACAAAGACCCGGGTGCAGGGTTGCCCAGCATTAAAAGACAATCGGCATTGTATTGGTTTGGGGGGAGAATTTCGAAGAAGTTTTCTTTGATGAGACATTCATGAGATCCTGGTTATTGTAGTACTCAATGCTTCTAGAAATGGTCATGCCATTTATTTAGTGATATTGAATGCGTTTGTATTTGGTTTTTTGTTATTGTTTCTTTTAAAATTATTTAAAACATTGTGAGTGGCGAAACGTGTCATGTTAACACTTTGAACTAAAGCTGTTAAGTAGCGAATTTAAGTTGCGTGCCAATCTAAGGTGGATTTATTGTTTTACTGTCTGTTTGTTTTACGTCTCTATTGTATTTTCATTTTTTCATCTTCTGCATTTATGTATATTAAAATAAGGAGACATGTCGTGTATACTAATTACTTTTAAAACCGTGTCATGAACTATTTGTAAAATGGATTAATGTTGCATTCACTGTCTAAAAGCGGAGTTCACAAAACTTCAGGAACGGTGACCCGCCGAGAACTGTCAATGATGTGGACAAAGGAACTTGACAGGAATTGACAAACTTGGACGGCACTGGAACATGATAGAAAATGACCAAAATATTTTGATGCAGGAATATTTACAGAATAGATGACAAAGATGGTGACACAAAACATGACAGAATAGATGGCGAAGTTGGTGACATAGGAACATGACAGAAACTGACATTCCTTGTGGCACGACAGCCAGACAGGAAGTGGTATTGCTGGCACGGTGACCTACCCTAAAAAACCCACTGACGATGCTGGTGGCACAATGACCCACCAGGAACTGGCTTTGCTGGTGGCACAGGAACCCGACAGGAACTGACGTTCGGGTCGCAGACAAAAATCCCCCGCGCCCGGCGTCAAACCGAGGCTGTGGTTAATTATAGCCCGGGGTTGGTGGTCACGTGATGGAATCAAGTGCCGCCATTTTGGCCCCGGGGTCACGGGGGGATCCCTCACACTGTTCAATCACAATTGTTGTCGTGTAATTAGTCGCTTCGTTAGTCGATGACTTTTGTGCAAATAGCACGTCCCTACCTTGTCCCTTTCCCGTCACCCCTCGGAGCCATGACGTCGTCAGTTCCTTAAGAGTATCACTTTGTTTCCCGCCCCCCCCCAACCATTAACAAAGCATTAGTTACCTCCCCATGACCTTGGTCCTTGTGATTATCCCACGAACGAGAGTTCTTTAAAATGTGCGACTAGTTTTGGGAGTGTTGCGCTTGTGTGTGTCTGTGTGTGTGTCTACGTGTGTGTATGTCTGTGTGTGTGTGTTTGAGACAAGCTAACACTGACACGAGACGAAGCATTACAAATGAGACTAACTTAAGATATGGTATCGATTTATAACATGACGTCACACAGGACATTGGACTTTCGTGACGCGTGATGCACAAATTTAAAATAATAACGTTTGGATATTAAAAACTAGATATTTTTTTTTTTTAAAATAAAAAAAGAAAAGAAAAAGTAACGCAAGTATCAAGTCATAAAAATTAAAATGAAAATTCAGACGGAGTAAAAAAAAAAATAAAATAAAAACAATGACAACACCAGACAAGCTAAATGCACGAGTCACAACAAATACAAGGGTCGAACTTAACACACGGATAACACATTGGTCAAACATAGCGCTGGCGTCTAATATAGCAGGTGAGGCAAACATAACACATTGGTCAAACATAGCAGGCGGGACAAACATAACACATTGGTCAAACATAGCAGGCGGGACAAACATAACACATTGGTCAAACATAGCAGGCGTGACAAACATAACACATTGGTCAAACATAGCAGGCGAGACAAACATAACACATTGGTCAAACATAGCAGGCGAGACAAACATAACACATTGGTCAAACATAGCAGGCGAGACAAACATAAATATGACCCGGAAAGATAATTAACATAGCCGTTTCTTTCCTTGACCTCTTCATATGCATTCGACAGAAATAAACAAATTTTTAAAAAAATCTTTAAGGAGAACTAAATTATTTTCACGAGATCGATCATTTGCAACAAAAAAATTAAACTGTTGAATATTATCATTCGTGTTAAGGTCATTGGAAGTGTTGTAACGTTGACAAAGACCTTTCACTGCTCATTTTCAGTATTTAGAATTTTCATGGCAAAAATCTTTTTTTTAAACGTGACCTCCATAAATCTTCTTTAAAAACAACTTTTACTGAATTCAAACATTTTGAAATTATCAATCAAAGATAAAATGAATTTAAAAAAAAAAACTGCAAGTAAGGAAACTATATTATTTTAAGAAATTATTTCTCAGAACGCCTTTCCATTTCCAAACCCTGCGTTGTAAGTTCGTGCATATTCTTTACATCTACAAAATACTCAAATTTATGGCATATTTTGTTTCACATCCGGATATGTTTTTGGGGCATGATTTCTCTTCCATAACAGGGCATATTTGGGGCATAACAGGTCATTCAGAATTTGATTGCGATAAAGTTTTAGAATAAAAGCAAGATACACAAACGAATTGTTTGATTTGATTAAAACAATAAATGTTAGCTTTATTAGTGGACAAATAACATAAGATCGGATTCGTAATCGGGCATAATTTTTACTCCAAGAGATGGGCTAACAATGATTATACTACAAGAGATGTACTAACAATGATTATACTACAAGAGATGGGCTAACAATGATTATACTACAAGAGATGTACTAACAATGATTATACTACAAGAGATGTACTAACAATGATTATACTACAAGAGATGTACTAACAATGATTATACTACAAGAGATGGACTAACAATGATTACACTCCAAGAGATGGACTAATAATGATTATACTCCAAGAGATGAGCTAACAATTATTATACTCCAAGAGATGGACTTACAATGATTATACTCCAAGAGATGGACACACAATGATTATACTCCAAGAGATGGACACACAATGATTTTACTCCAAGAGATGGACTAACAATGATTATACTCCAAGAGATGGATACACAATGATTATACTCCAAGAGATGGACACACAATGATTATACTCCAAGAGATGGACACACAATGATTTTACTCCAAGAGATGGACTAACAATGATTATACTCCAAGAGATGGACTAACAATGATTATACTCCAAGAGATGGACTAACAATGATTATACTCCAAGAGATGGGCTAACAATGATTATACTCCAAGAGATGGATACACAATGATTATACTCCAAGAGATGGACTAACAATGATTATACTCCAAGAGATGGACTAACAATGATTATGCTTCAAGAGATGGACTAACAATGATTATACTACAAGAGATGAACTAACAATGATTATACTCCAAGAGATGGACTAACAATGATTATACTCCAAGAGAAGAACTAACAATGATTATACTCCAAGAGATGGACTAACAATGATTATACTCCAAGAGATGAGCTAACAATTATTATACTCCAAGAGATGGACTAACAATGATTATACTACAAGAGATGTACTAACAATGATTATACTCCAAGAGATGGACTAACAATGATTATATTCCAAGAGATGGACACACAACGATTACACTCCAAGAGATGGTCTAACAATGATTATACTCCAAGAGATGGACTAACAATGATTATACTCCAAGAGATGGACTAACAATGATTATACTCCAAGAGATGGACTAACAATATTTATACTCCAAGAGATGAGCTAACAATGATTATACTCCAAGAGATGGACTAACAATGTTTATACTCCAAGAGATGAGCTAACCATGATTATACTCCAAGAGATTGACTAACAATGATTATACTCTAAGAGATGGACTAACAATGATTATACTCCAAGAGATGGACACACAATGATTATACTCCAAGAGATGGACTAACAATGATTATACTCCAAGAGATGGACTAACAATAATTATGCTTCAAGAGATGGACTAACAATGATTATACTCCAAGAGATGAACTAACAGTGATTATACTCCAAGAGATGGACTAACAATGATTATACTCCAAGAGATGGACTAACAATGATTATACTCCAAGAGATGAGCTAACAATTATTATACTCCAAGAGATGGACTTACAATGATTATACTCCAAGAGATGGACACACAATGATTATACTCCAAGAGATGGACTAACAATGATTATACTCCAAGAGATGGACACACAATGATTATACTCCAAGAGATGGACACACAATGATTATACTCCAAGAGATGGACTAACAATGATTATACTACAAGAGATGGGCTAACAATGATTATACTCCAAGAGATGGACTAACAATGATTATACTCCAAGAGATGAGCTAACCATGATTATACTCCAAGAGATTGACTAACAATGATTATACTCTAAGAGATGGACTAACAATGATTATACTCCAAGAGATAGACTAACAATGATTATACTCCAAGAGATGGACTAACAATGTTTATACTCCAAGAGATGGACTAACAATGATTATACTCCAAGAGATGGACTAACAATGATTATACTCCAAGAGATGAGCTAACAATGATTATACTCAAAGAGATGGACTAACAATGTTTATACTCCAAGAGATGAGCTAACAATGATTATACTCCAAGAAATTGACTAACAATGATTATACTCCAAGAGATTGACTAACAATGATTATACTCCAAGAGATGGACTAAGAATGTTCCCATAACACGGACCAATTTCAGACAAACGCGTCTGATACAAAAAATAACAGTCATTTTGTTACATTGGCGTCTTCGCCTTTAATCCAGCTGTTGGATAACTCTTCTTTTTTCTCATCTGTCTATAGAAACTCACCCTTTCAACTTAAAAGTTAACGACAAAAAGACGAGACGAGAGTGGCCATGACATCAACTGATATTTCTGACATTGATCAAAACTTACATAATTTCTGAAGCCAACTTTTTTATATAACTTTTTTTAACGCCCATTCCAATCCAAACAAAAGAAATATATTTAAAGAAATTAAAAAATTTAAAATCGCTCCCCCGCCCCTCCCTCCCGCCTCATTTTCTTTTCCTTTGACGACGCTGATGGAGATTGATAAATGGAAAATTCATTAGTTCCCCTATCGGACTAAAACCCCCAACTAGTCACTATTAGCCTCTCCTCGTTTACTGCATTAGCTGCCGAAAATGCTCCGTTGAGCTCTTTCACTTGTGCAGATCAGGAACTACGCGGGCCATTTCCGGCGAGGCGCGCATGCTTCGTGACCGTATAACCACCGCTTCCGGGTCCGTCCCTAAACCATGAAACATTTTGATTCCTCGACATGAAAGAGTTACTTTATGTCCTTTTCATTCAAAAAGTGGATCCGGAGAACAATCCAAGATTTATCCGGCCTCGTGCGGTGATTGAGCTTTATGTACGGGAGTCTCAGAGTCAGTCATTAGCCAAATAGACTCGCTGTTGAGCTGGGAGAGCGGCTGAGGGATAAATTGGAGGTCGATGGTTTAGGGTGAAGGTGGGGGGTACTGGGACATCTGTATATAGGGGCTGATGATACTGCGGCAGTTTATTTTAAAAATAATTACCAAAAGTTCATCAAAGATTAGTTTACTTAATTAGTTATATGTCATTTTCACTAATTGGCCATCTTTTAAAAAAAAAAAATAAAAAAAAAAAAAAGATTTCTGTATTAATTATTTATTTTATTTTGTTCATTTTTTGTTCAGCGAATTTTTAATTTTTTAAAAAAGATTGTGATAGATTTTTAAAATATAATTTGATTTTGATACAACATTTAGTTTTCTGTTTTATTTTTGTAAAATTTTGGGACAGCAGCTATTTTTGTATGTTATTTGTTATTTTTTCTATTGTTCGATTTTGCCATTACTGTTTCTTTTAAAGTTATTAAATCATTTTAACAATTATTATTAGGTATTTCATGACTTTTAAATCACTAATGGTAACTGGTCGTATGGTGAGCCAACCAAGCCCAGGCTTCTTTTTTTTTCAGATATAAGGTTGTGACCACTTCGACTAACTATGCAATTAAGTTGTTTTGTCAGGAGAGGCATCACTTAGGTTGGTACCATCCAATATAGTAGCCCATGGTCAGCCCCCTCGACTCACTCACTAAGACTTTATATTTTGCCAGTACCAAATAACATAATATTACATTTTGTGTCACCCCTTGTGATTGCGTCCCCCGGTGAGGTCCGCACAATCCACGCCCCTCTAGTGACGCCTCTGTTTGGGATGCAAGGATCTTGATCCCAACCTGAGCGGTACTCGTTCTAGTTCTGCTGCTGGGAGTTTGTCATTGTATTCAGAAGGTATTCTATTATAATTTCTATTAAATTTCATGATTACGAACTGGAAATCGACATATAAGATGGCTTAAAATTCAAGAACTTGAAGGTAACGGCGTTGTGGAAGTCGCGATGTTACATGTACTTAGATATTCACAGTACGCGCTACTTTACTTTCATTCTTTTGGTCTCTAATGATTTTTAGTTATGTATTTTTATATTTTTTGTTAATAAAAATATGAGATCAGATTTATTAATTTTATAGTGTTAATTAACACATTTGTCTGTTCTTAATTTTTATATACAACTAAAGAATGCCCCTTTAATGAATATATATATAGCCTTGAACAAAATGGGGGTGAGACTGCAATCAGGCTTATAAATTAGTAAATTAGAAAACAGGTAAACAGCGTATGAGTTGTCTCGTGGCAGTTTTGACTGTCGTAGCCTCATTTTATTTTGCATTTCTTTATATTTGTTTTATTTGTGTATAGTTTGTTAGTTGTGGAAGGCTCTTTGCCGCAACGTTCGCTGTTTTGTTAAGTCCTTTCAGGCTTTCTCATAACCCTGTTTACCTGTTTTCCATTTACAATATATAGCCTTTATTTATTATTTTTAAAATTAATGTTACGAAGATAGGAAAAAAATCGTTGTGCATCATGTTTTTTGAGATTGTCGCCCTTCACTGTTTCGTTAGTCATTTCATGATGGACATTTACGTGGAAATGTCAAAACTTGTGCGAAGGGAGATAAATAAAGCTAATTTTCCCCATCGCCCACGACAAAATGGGACGACAGCAGCAAGACACCGTCTCTCCTCTACTCACCCCTCCTCCGGGGCGTCACCGTTTCCCTCTTTTTTCCCCCGACCCCCCAGGGCCACCGGCACTGTTCCTGTAAGGTTCAAAGATGGTTCATTTAGGGAGTTCCGCCGCGAACCAAGTCCGTGCTTTCCTGCCTTAGCTTTGACATGACGGAGTTACGTCCTCTCTCTCTAACAATTAGGGCCAAGAGATAAAAACTTGGTGGAAAGGGTTGGGGGTGGTGGTGATGTAACGGGATAGAGATTTGGGGGGCGGGGGTAATGATTGAGGTAGAAGAATGATACTTGAGGCTAACTTTTTTTTAAGGATGTCGTTAACTGGGCGGATTTTTCAGCCCGAACTTTTGTTTGATAATAATAAAAAGGACATCCNCCCAATAGCCCACCGCCCCCCCCCCTAATCTCCCAACCAGCTTCCTGTCTGCCCGTTAAGTCTTTAGAAGGCATTTTTACATGGGGCTGCCACTCCAGGAGTAGGGCACTCGAGAGCAAGAACTGGAGGCCGGCGCAGTGAAAGGTTTAGTGTGTAGCCGTCTACAGCACGGCCAGTAGGCGAGCTGGAGAGCAAAGAGCAGCCAAAATAAGATTTCATCGTTGTAAGGAAGGCTTTTTACTTCCATTCTATTTTTTATATAAAAAAAGCTCTGAGATTCTCCAGCACTGCACTGAGAAAGGCGTAGCAGAGAGCCTGAACATCACCAAGTGCCGAAGATGGGCTCTCGAGGGCTCTTGAGTTGCCCAGAACTGCAAAAAGTCATTTCCCTGACAACTCACGGGCACTTCTTTTTAAAGACGCGTATTTTTTTTGTAGTGCTTCCTGGAGTCGGGATTAGATTTGTGCATTTTGTCCCGAGCTTTAAAAGACACTTGAGTCGAGCTCGGCACCGTGGTACGGTCGCGTGCTGTTGTACCGTTGTACAACAACAAGGCGCAGTTGCTCACGATAGTACAACTGTGGGATTCTCTCTCCGTTTGTCTTCGAGTGTGAAAACTTTATCATAACAATAGGCAAGGGAAGCTGTGATTAATGTTTTGAGTATTCGATTGTAACATTTTGTTACTTATTAATTCAAATATAATTATCTTTATTATTATTATTATTATTATTTTGCGTTTATTTATAATTATTTTTTGCGTAGGATTTAAAAATATATAAATAGTACTGGAGGACATGGATAGATCGATACATTGTAAAGGAAAGAGAGAGACTTACAAAAATGAATATAAAGAGAAGAACAAATACACCCCAAAATTTGAACATTACCTTAGTCGCATAAGATCTTTGAGGAAGAGATGGTCCTTAACTGTTTCGATCCTGACTTTCAACTACTGATATTAAAAATGTGCAAATCATTTTTTTAAAATATACATATAATTATCATCAGTGGAGCAGTTTTGTTATTGAGGTCATTTTAACTACAATTTTGTCAAGACGTAACCAGCCAAAAATGACAGTGGGGATGCGTTAGTTTTTATTTATTCAATTCACTTTTAAAATTCAATTTAAGAAACTATACCTCGTAATAATCCCCATTTAACCTTATTCGGGATTACTATTATTTTTTTATTTTGACCGCCTATTCCCAGCCTCACATACACGACAAGAGAGGGTTTTTTTCATTCTGTTTTTGGCATCGTACTGAATCATACTAAACTAACAAAAAAGTCAAATTCTTTCAAAGTTAAATTGAAACTCTTCACGAGTTTAAAACACATACATTATCCCTAATAAGTTTATAAACTATCCTGGCTTTTTTTTAATTAAATTTTTCTTTTCCGGGATAAATTAAATGAACCTAAACGGTAATGTCCACAACAGTTTCGCTGCCCATTACAGGTGGAAAAGCTTTGCCGAAAAGTCGGGGGAAGGGGGTGTGAAAACTGAAAATTTTAAGGGAAGCTACAAAAACGGACAATTGACATTTTTTGTTTTATTGAGTTATTTCCCTGTCTTAAAGACACTAAAATAACAATATTCTGAACTAAATTTTGTTTTTTTTTAAAGCATAACCAAAAAATGAAATTAAATTTATACGTACGATGGAGAGAAAAACTGCATATTAACAATGGAAAATATTGCTAAATCTCATTTCTCAAGCGTTATTTCAAGACATGTTACATAAAGGTCCAATGAGTTGTAAAAAAAAATAACTTTTAAAACTTATTACAATGGCAATTAATGTTTTAGAAATATTTTCTAAAAAGAATCAGGATTTGTAATTAACATATTAAAATTTTTAGTTTAACTTAATATTTAACTACCAAAATTTTAACAAATCAGTATAAATTTTTAAGACACAGTTAGCAATAAAAAATAATTTAAATAACGCATTGAAGTTTTGGCACTTGGATGAAAATTTCAATTTAATTTAAAAATATGAAAGTAATACAGCTGTATAGAAATTTCTAAATGATTAGCAAAAACATAAATATTATCTTTGTATCACAAGTGGTTCAAAAGCGATGATTGTTTTTCTAAAACCTCATACTCACTTTTTTTCACTATGTTGTTTTCCTTCACATTTTGTGCGCTTTAAGGGCATTTTTTTTCAAATGGAGATATAATATTTAAATAAAAGCAATTCAATAAAATGTCAATGAATTTAAATTTTGATATTGTTAATTAATTAAAAACAATGTTTAATTTTTTAATACCACTTTCCTTATTTAAAAAGAATATTTAAAGTTTACACCTTAAAATTCTTTTTAAAAAATTAAATTGAAGTAAAAAAAAAATTATTTGTAATTACATACCCTTTAATTTTAATAGCTATTATATCGATGAAAATAATAGGAAAATGAGGAGACCAAGAAAGACAAATTTAATCTCATTTCCATACAGAACAATTGTATGCGGACGCTCCAAAAGATTTATTTTTAGTGCCATATTTATTTTTTCAAAGCTTTAAAAGGATGGTCTTTCTAAAAATCTACTGCTGCGAACGGACATACATAGCAAATTATATATTTTGATTATATAGACGAATATTTATGTTATAAGAAAACGTCTGGGCTTAGGCTGCGCGCTATATAAGTTTGCATGAATAATAATGACATAATCATAATAATTGTAAATTCATAGTGAATTACACACAGCATAAAGTAATATTACAGCAAAACAGTTTGATGTTTGAAGTAACACAAATATTGTTAACCAGCGGCATTGAATAGTGCGTACCAAATTATAAATGCCCCAATAATACAGCACAGTGCGTTAAAAATAAAATATGTTACTGTAATGTGATCTATATCAAGTACATCTGTGATTTAAACATTATCAAAGACACATAAAAATAATAAAATGTAACTATTTATACGTCTAAATAGCAAATAATTATTCATTTTGCATGAGAAGTAATAAGCAAAGTTTGTCAGAGGATGAAAGAAAAGATTAAAATATCAACAGTTAATCGTATTTACAATTAAATACATACGCTTTGAGAATTCACATAAACGCTTTCAGTACAGTCAAGTCAGCACCTTTTACACATCTATTATGACTTGTCAGTGTATGCACCCATTGGTCCATACATTATTACCACAATATTATCAAATAAACACCACAGTGCAACTATTTACAACTGTAGAGCTCAAGGGAAGAAACGGCTATGTCACATTTTTGTAGTTTTGGTCGGATACATATTTTTTCAAATAACCGGATTCAGAACATTCTTCTTTTTTTAATCCACTATCAGATACTGGGGATAAGTTTAAAATTTCAGAAAATGTCACATAGCTGCTACTTATCTTGAGGTCTTCAAATGTGAATAACAAAGAACTATTTATTTTGCACGAAACCTTTGAAGTAAAGTTTATCACAGGATAAAAGAAAATATTAAAGTTAATTGTATTTATAATTTAATATACACATTTTATTTATTCTAAAAACGTTATTATTATTTTCATGTAAAAGTTATTCTTCCAGCTTTAAAATAAAAACATTTTTTTGCAGAAAAACAATTAGTCTAAGACGCATTAATATATTACATGTAAACAGTGGCGTATCACCCCCGAACACCACTTGAGGAGGGCCCCAAAATAAGTGTCCAAAAGTTTTTTACATAAAATATTATGCTACTGATATGTATATGGGGCCCCCAAAGTGGTTAAGCCCCACGGGCTCCCAAGCACCTACAAATTTCTAGATGCGCCACTGCATGCAAATGACAATCAAATAAAATTTATTGTGTTAGGGGAGATATTTCAATTTTTAAATATGTTATTTTTTTAACACACAAATATGCACTCTCGTAGATTATAAAATAAGTACAAACGCTAAACTGAAGCATAAGTTGACAAACTTCATTTGCAGTAATTAAAAAAAAATGTCATTGTAGTTCAGTACGTATCAAAACTTGACAACCAAACACAAACCAATTGTAAATCTCATCAGCCGAATAATGGATATTATACATTGAAAATAGAAAATTAAATTTAGAATAACGTACTTAATATTAACATGCACGCATACAAAAATGGACATTAAATATATAAAAAAAATTATATTAATCAATATACATAACTTGCAATGTATGTCCCGTCCCTCCGACCTGTCCGTGACGCTGCTAATTTTAGAAAGCAGCGCACTAAAAATAATTATTTTCGAACGTCCCCATAAAATTGTTAAATTTTTAAATAAATGAATAAAACAGAAATTAATAAAATAAATGAAAGTTTTATATTACATTATTTTTTTGTTCTGGTGAACATTTTTCAAAATAATTAGATTGCAGCTGAAATATATTTATTTTAAAAACTTCCGTCATTTTTGACGGGTGATACCATAGTTACATCAAATATCCATTAAATATTAATTACGGCTTAAATAATGACGCCACGTCCAAATATTTTAGGGTGAGTAATACGCTCTGTTGACCTTGAAAACAACATTTAAAAAAATAATTTTACGTCTAAATATTTTTTTTAAATCGGGCGTTACCTCGCCTAGCGTCACGGGCGGGACAGTTGTAACAGATGTGTGACGGACGGGACATACATTGCAAATTATTTATATTGATATATTTGGGCTGTTACTAATAAAAAGCATCTGGATAATAGAGAAGCCAATAGTGCGCTCGCCTCACAAGCTGAGAGCCGCGGGATCGAGCCCATGCAAAGCCACAATAAAAATGACTAACGCTGAGAAAGTCCTCTTCTGACATGGACGCGAATTGAGGCACCCACCAGGTCTACCAAGACCCTAGTAAATTTCCAACGACCATCGGCTATGGGATTTACTTTAAACTGATTTTAAAAAAAAAAAACTGCGATAAACGATTAGTTATATTCGTAAAACGCAAATTAAATCGTTTATGTCGCGGTAAATCTACGTCTCCCAAATTTTGTGACATATGAGAGAAAATCGTTCTGCTGTGCAAGAAATAAGAAAAAAAAAGTTTTGTTTACGTTTCAAAGTCTAAATTAATAATAATAATACGAGGGAAAGGTATGATATTAATTATTCATTATTTGGGGGGGGGGGGGATAATTATTTCCTTAAGTTTTAATAGAATTTTAATGAATCCAATTTTTTTTATCGAATTTTAATAAATCAAATTAATTTAAATCGATTAAATTTTAACGATTAATCGATTAATTAATCATTGATCGTATATATATGAATGTATAAATATATATATAAGGATATACGACATTAGCAAAGCCAAAAATAATGACCCATTGGGGCATGAGAATGTACCGCATAAACCTTTAAAGCGCACCTCCCCCTTCCAACCGTTAATGTACAAGTTCTTATACTATACAATTTAAATGCTTTGGTGGTTCGCTGTTGGTTCGTGCACCGTTACAGCATCTTCAATCCTCATCTCTGCAAAGAGTAAAATATCGTTCTCCAAAATCTCCACTACAGACGTGTGTGCAAAAATGAGCGGGATGGAATGCTAATACGCCAGTGAGCGGCGCCAATGTTATGGTAAAAATGCAGACGCCAAAGATGTTCTCCAGGGCCCACTCGTCGAGTCTTTCAATCTGGCCCATGCCGTCTGCACCCACTCGGCCTGAAAATGGCGGGGGATAATAAGGTACCCTATATGGCCGCCTCATAACCCGGAAGTTATTGTTGTCCGCGCGAGCTCCGTATGCGCATGACAATAGAAACCGCTTCCGCCTGTCACACAGCTCTGGAAGGGCAGAAAGCTCGGCCAGTCGGGTATAGGCCCCTAACGGCCCCTAGGAGCCCCTTTGTTGCCGTGTGTGCTCGGCACAATGGGCGGAATAGTTCCTGCTTATTCTGTCTTGCGTGGGTGCCATATGGCAGTGCACGTGAGATAGGGGGCATGGGCCGTTAATAGGTAAGGGACGGGGGAGGAAAGTGGGAGCACACAAGCAAACACTGGAGCTCTGAGAAAATCATATGCCGTCACGTGGTGGACTAAACCCATGGGGCACTTTTGGTTGGGAGGCAAGGGCTCACTGAGAACCCGGTTTGGAATCAGACTTAACCCCCCATCCCCAAACCCCAACCCACCCCAGACCCGAATAACTATGTTCAGATTAGTCCGCGAATGTTTTTTTTTTACATATCACCATCAGCATTCAATGATTGGTAAGTCTTAAAAGTAACTTTTCAAAAACGGCGTTGTATTAATCGTTTGATATTGAGATCAAATGAAGACTGGTCGCTATCCACTATGAACAGACTCCTAAACGACTTTAAGCCTAGATCTCCATTGCGAGTTTTCTAGCCCCAATGACAGCGGATGACTCTTGAAATCCCGATTCTAGTTTAGAACCACTTGGCGTCTGCAGAAAGTATAGCATGATAATCACCACACAAGGCATTGGCTTAGAAACCCCTTAAGGACCGTCCATAATGACGTCACGCGCCTATAAAAGGGAGGGAGGGGGGTCACTTATTTGTGACGTTGTGTGACAAAGGGGGTGGGGAGTTTTAAAAATGTGACGTCACAACAAAATGCGCAACTTTAAATAAAAGTTCCACTTAAATATTTCATTGCTTGCAATTTATTTAATGACGTTTTTAATGGCTTCACATATGCTTTGATGTTATAGTGCAGACTTACGTCAACTCGGACTTTACCTCTTATTGTTTTTTGAAAGTAAATCGTATCAAATAATTTTTCCTTGTTTATTTAACGAATTAGTAAATAGTTGAATTCATTTTGTATGCCCCAAGCTCACGTTACAGCTTAGATCGACAGTCCATTAGTCTCAATTCAGAGGTAACCCTTCAGTCTCTTGCCGACCTTTGATGACAAGCTTGACGTTGTCTCTTGCCGAGCCATTCACCTGACCTTTGATGACAAGCTTGACGTTGCCTCTTGCCGCGCCATTCCCCTGACCTTTGATGACAAGCTTGACGTTGTCTCTTGCCGAGCCATTCACCTGACCTTTGATGACAAGCTTGACGTCGTCTCTTGCCGAGCCATTCCCCTGACCTTTGATGACAAGCTTGACGTTGCCTCTTGCTGAGCCATTCCCCTGACCTTTGATGACAAGCTTGACGTTGTGGCGTCCATTTGTGGCCGGTTTCCAGGAGGGTTGGGGGTCACGTGTCCATTGGAAAACCACACGAACGCTTTTGATTGGTTGGCTGAGTTAAAGAACCCAGATTGTTGCACCTTACATATCTGCTATATATACCCAAAGACTTTCATGAATTTTACCATTCGGAATCATTCATTACTTGTGAGTGTTCAAATCTCTTGTTAACGTGTTACAACGAAGTACTAGTGTTTAAATCCTTGTATATTTCTCTGTGTAACTATTCGTTGGATTATTGAACGCTGATTCAATTCTTTAAAATGTTGGAGCTCGTGTTTTACCCTCGGATCTTCTCGTTGATCCTCGAGTTAACCCGAGTTTTTAAAGGGAAACAACGGCGAGTGGACATGGACGAACAGCGCCAGGTCGGTGTACTGAATGACGTCATGGACTTCCTGGACTATCAGTGTGCGAGCAGTGAGGTTGACGGCCCCCTCCTGCACGCCCTCTGGAACTGTCTGTTCACCCTGACCAAGAAGATTGACAACGCCGATCTGTACAACTACTTTGCTCAGCGTTACTTCTTGGTAGTGAAGACCAACAGTGAGACAGCGGAGAAAAGGAGGAACATGACAAGGTGGAACGCAGACGGAACCAGAATGAGGCTTCCTCGGAATAATGGAACAACTAGTCGGAGCTCATCTCCAAGGTATTTTAAAAAATAAAATAAAAGTCTTTAACACATAAATTCTAGTGTATAAATATTGGAACAACTGCTCATAAGACATCTTCTCCTTAAATAGATCGATAATCTTTCGATTATCAAACTTAAAAACCTTCAAAAAATGTTTATTTTATACGCCAATTTAGAGTATAAAATAATTCATTGACAAAGTCTCATCAAATGATCAATTACAATTAAAACCAGGGGTATGGTTTTATGAGTATTTTTCTGCGTAGCCAAAGCCTAATTATACATTTTTTAATAGTTGAGAATCTTTATATATGGTTCACGTAAACGTCCATGCGCAAATAAGCATAACGAATGACCCCTACTGGGATCGAAAGATCACGGTTGGCAAGGGGGGTGGGATGAAAAGAAAAAAAAAGTGTGCGGGATGTGTGGCAGCAATTCCTCATGCGTTCACTTGCTTTGTTCCTTCACAGTATAATATATGGTTCATAGTGTAGTGGCTATCACTCCCACCTTGCACGCGGAAAGTCCTGGGCTCAATTCCCAAATTGAATAATGTTTGAATAAAATATAAATGTTTTGTTCTTTCTGTTCTTTTCCCCATGCTTTGCGAACATGACTAACCCTAGAGTCCTAAAATCACTGATTATGGTTGGTGAGGGATGAAAGTAAAGGAGGGGGCAGATAACAACAACCGGTGTGCACATGTCTCCACGTGTACTGGCTTATTTTTTGCCCAAAAAGTGTTGCTGTTTATGTCCGTTCTCTCCCCCTCCTCTGTTCTTTGAACTGTCTATGATGAGCAAGTCTGCGAAGTATGCGGATCATCTTGTATAAGGATATTTTACGTTGTATGGTTGAGACTTCAATCATGCTTGTAGATAAGTAGATGCCATACAAACAGGGTATTTACGAGCCTGACTCAAATATACCATGTTAGCACTACATCTATCTACTTATTTTACACTGAATTCGAAACACAAAGTTAGGCCTAACAATGAACTATGATTTCATGTACTTCACATGTAAGACGTGTAATAAGGGAATGAAATTATTTCTCCTTATATTTCAGTTCAAGCTGCCTGCCATTTTGGCCTGGTGTCCCTGCTGAGTTCATTCGTCTGTTACAGTGTATACCAGATTTTCAAGGTGAGTTGAGTACATTCTGATTATTGTGTAGGGGTGCCATGTGGAATTGTTTTCTATCTTCCAATTTGACGCTCTTAAGGGGCCATCCATAAATGACGTCACGCACCTTGTTTAGGGTGGGGGGGACACCCATAAGTGACCAGGGGGTTTGTGTTTTTGAAATGTGACGTTACACTACAACGCACATAAAAGTTTTACTGAAATATTAGATCACTGACACTTGATTTTAAAAAATGGTTTACATGGCTTCATGCATTTTACGATATTATAGTGCAGTCTTACACTAAATCATACCTACATGACGAAAAGTCGATGCTCATTTTCTAATAGAAAATTCAGCTTTTATTGATAGATTTGGGGGGGGGGGGGCAAAGCTTTTTGACATACCATTGTCAGTTTTATTCACTATTCCTGTTTTATGCAAAATAATTTCTGTTTTAATCATTACTGTCTTATCCACCACTCCAGATAGGTTAACACATCATCCCTATTGTTAACTATGATTTCTGTTGTGGGCGATCAATTCTGTTTCGCGCAAATTTACCCCGTAATTCCTATGATAAATTAATATCTCAAGAGTTTTGTTTCACACTGACTTTTCTATTGACCTTTAATTTTACATATTTTAATTTTATTTAAATTCTCAGAGATGCAAGATTTTGTCATGACGTGAAGTCCAGTAGATCAAGCTGAACTTTGATGACCAATTATATACGAGATTTATCTGTCCATTGTTACCTTACCGACGCTATGTGTTATGTTGTTATACTTTTACTGATACTTAAATTGTTTTGGTCTCTTGCTTATCACAACAATATTATTTAATAAAACATGAACTATCACTTAACTCTTGAAGTCTTATTTTATTTTTTAAATTAATATAAACGTGTGTCTGTGCATAGGCGTCCTTAGGATTCGTGTCCCCCGGGCAACCCGCCCCCACTGAACCCCTTCAATACGCCACTGTGTCCTTTTTATCTGACTATATAAGAACATTAATAATTCTCAAGCTTAAGAAAAAAGAATGCAATCAGATGTAATGAGAACATAAAGTTTAAATTCTCACTGACATTGGTCAGCACTTAAAATGGTAGAGGCATCCAGTGTATGGACCAATATACCAAAATATAGCGGCTAAACTAGAAGAATATTTTAAAAATTGCAAGAGTTATTACTTAGGAGCACACACAATCAACAAGTCTAACACCATCAGTTGAATCACAATAAAAAAATTTCTAATATTGTTACATTTTAACTTAGAAAAACGACACAAAAATCTAATGCGAAATTCGGTTAGACATAGGGATAAAGGTAGGTTTTTTTTGTTTTGTTTTTTTGCTATTTAATAACAACAAATCCTTCACCTTCCCATCTGGCGTGGCTTGGCTTGCCTTTAAAAAAATTAAGCCCAGGAAAACTAAACAATTTTTTAAAATACTAAGACAAATCATGGATTTGCGTTAGGCGCAATAATTGTGTATAGTAGAAGTTTAAAATATCAGGTTTAATGAAATGTGCCAGCAGCAAACACAACTTTTTGCTTTTGTCATAACAACTGAGGCAAGTTTTTGGAATATTGCTTAACCACATTATGCTTGTGGGGCCTCATTAACAAAACTATCGCGAAAGTAATTTTAATAGTGGACGTTAAACATTACAGACTTATCGGACTTACAACATTTGTTCTCATATCAGCTCAGAGAGGTATTTCAGACATAAATGCTGATATTGAAGAAAACAAAACGATTTAAAGAATTGTGTAGCTTTTCAGTTTGTCTCTTGAAGCATCAAGACATGTTGAAGATATATATATATATATATATATATATATATACGCCACAATTGCAAACGATCCTCAACGTAAGAAAGCAAGTTTGCGAGTTATATCTTATGGTTATTTTTTAAAAAAAGCTATTGGATATTGCAGCGAATCTGTGTGCTCCATGATAAAGTTTATAAAATAAATTTTAAAAATCCAGCAATAACTAGTACCCAGCGTCAAACATCTTCACACCACAACTACCAGCTAACAACCAGATAAAGAAACTTAATAATTTAAAGGCTAAACTTTAGATATTTGAAAATGTGCTTCTTGTGTAACTGTAAAGCACACATTTTTGTCACCAAACGTTTAAAGTTATTTTTTTTAAAAACTCAGTAATTTAGGTCAACTTAAATCTCCATTTTTTATCATCGTACGAGAAACACCGGTCTAAATTAATGTCATAGTAAACTTTAAATTTTGACGAAGACTTTTATAGTTCTCTAAGTGAGCCAATTAAATCAAATTATTTCGATTATTAAGACTGAATCGCGATCAGTTGTATAGATAATATTTATAAATTTATTTAATTAATTATATATTTTCAAGGGTTCGTGCAAACATTTGCACACTTTTATTATAAAATATTAAAAGTTTAGGGGCCCCCGTAACCGTCAGGGGCCCATGTCTTTAGCCCGCTCAGCCCCCCCCCCCTTAATCCACCATAGGTGTGCCGTCATTTATGAACGGACCCTCAAGAGATGTCGATGACATACCAATTATTATCGAAGTGAATGTTGTGTGTGGACGCAGGGACATCTTGGGTATAGTGTGGAAAGAGCTCCACTTTGACCAAGATCATATTATAGGTTATGGTCGTTTCTCTCCAAAATAAATAAATGAAAAGCACCAACTCATGTCTGCCATCGTTTAAGTAAAAAAATAATTAAAAAATGAGCTATTAACCTTCAAGAATGTGCTATGAACCGTTGGTTGGTCGTGAGTATAACGGCATAGTTGAGGATAGATCTTGAAAGGCGAGTGGTAGATCACGTGTCCCCCCAGATAACCAACTGTCTGGGCTCGAGTTATGGCCATTAGACATCGTAGCGTGTAAATGACAACCACGCTGTTCACGACTTGGGTATCAGATGACCTTAACAAACGAGTAGAAAGAAAATGTTCAAGGTGTAGATATGTTTTGATATTGAGCTGCACTTTCAACTAGGGCGTTTCCGATTTTAATTTATTTCATATGTACGATACCGACTCATATCGTAACTCGATTGCATTTACGATGTTTTGAAGATTAAATTAAAAGAAGAAACAGGTCACATATTCTTTTTTCATTAAAATAAAAAGTTATTTAATACAAAAAAATTCTGTGAAATACAAAAAAGCTCAATCCGCCAAAAAAAAAAAAAAAGGAAATGCCGTTACTCTGACTCGAAGAATCCGACTAATCGATTCTTGCCTCTCTCACTCACAAAGTGCTGACGCTTATCTCATCCGATACCGCGGCTTTTAGTGACCCAGACGCAACTAAGCAGGCAAAGATAAGAACATTTAAGTGAGCTTTTCAACGCTACGTTTCGTGAGGGAACAACAGGCCGCTTTGGTTTCATCCGTATGACATATGCGATGACATCTGTGACGACACAAGAAAGGTACACTTACAGCAAACAGCCGAGTGGTGAGACCTGGTCGGATCATGTTCATCTGCGCCAGGATGGGTGTGTGGGAGAAATACCAGTGTCGCAAGCGGTGTTTCGTTTACCAACATACATACCGGACGAGTTTTTGTTTACTATGAAGCTTTTAGTAAAAGATCGCACTTCGCATTGTTCGGTTTCGTCCTACAGTTTTAACAAAGAAGCTTTTTGATAGCTCAGCGTTTCGGTCTAAGATTTCTGTTTTTCTTAGTTGACTTTCCAGTGTTCAATCAATAAACCAATTTCCCATATTCTTTTCTTTTAATCCTCAAAACATTAAGTTGGTTTTAATATTTTTTTTAAAAAATAGTTTACTTTCTACATTATCAATGAATCAGTTGAATCATAATTCTTAGGGAAGATTGATTCCAAAGATTAATGATAAAAAGTGAGCATGAGGAAGTGTATGAGATTGAGAGTACATAATAAAATAAAACGTAAAAATCCCAAGTTTTTTACTATAAAACCTTTATATAAAATATATAACTAAAAGAATGTTCATTATAATACGCATCGTATGACAATCCAAAAATATATTTAAAAATAGTTATGTCTCAAATATATAAAGGATTTATAGTAAAAAAAAAAATTAATTTTTTTTTCTACAGTCTGCATGCTAAATTTCAGCTCGATTTGATCTCGGGAAAAGGGTTATATAATCATGTTTAAAATAGTGTGCACCGCGAGACAGATAAGCAATTAACGGCATTTACATAACAGATGGGGAATATGGTTTACAAAAGTGTCGTCAATATAATACGCACCACACAGCGCAACAGGAAAGTATATAAAAAAGTTCGCTCAATATAATACGCACCACGACACTCATGCATAAAAATTAACATGCTAAAAAGAAATATATAGAGATAATTAAATCTAAAAATTCATTAATTTAATTACAGTACATTCGATCGATCTGAAACTTTGTAACGTCATTTTTATCATCTCCACGAGTCTGAGTGCAAAATGTCAGCTCGCCAGCACACGGGGAAGTGGGTTAAAAATCTATCCAATTTTTTTTTCGGCAAGCAAGGCATCAAGCAAGCAAACATACGCCACGAGTTGATATGAAGGATTTTAAAATATCTAAGAGTATCTGAGAGTATTTAACTGTATCTGAGAGTGTGTAACAGAATCTTGTGTTAAAATAAATTAGAATAAAACGCAACAGATCGAGTGTTTGTTAAATATGTTTTGAATGTCGTGAAAGTCATGAAAACATTTATCGAGCCATCCGTGAGCAAGATTTGTGTGATCACAAACAATATATTTGGGTAAACGTTTTCCAACAAATGATTCTGATGGCAATCTCTGCGTTACATCATTGATAAATGTCCGAATTTAAATTAAATAAGTTATTTCAAGTTGGAGATGGGGCTGGGTTTAAAGGATGGGAGATGTATGTGGGCGGGTGATACTGGATGTTGGTAAAATTATTGTTGATGACGTTATTAGCCTTCATTTTTAAACAGGCAGATTGAGATAAATAACTGTTTTTTTATTTTTAAATATTTTGTATTGCCGGTGTCTGAATGCAGACACATGTCTTACACAGTAATTTTCTCCTGAAGCCGGTGAATGGGCGGAACCCCTTGGTTGAGATGAGAAAGGGAGGGGAGGGACATAGAGGCACGTGGAATTATAAATGCTGAAATGATGAACCAAATAAACATAAATACCTCACATGTATTGCTCGAAGAACAAATAAGTAGATGGATAACATGCAAACAGGGTATGAAAATGAGCCTGACAAGATGTCACAAACAGGGAATGAAAGTGAGCCTGACAAGACGTCACAAACAAGGTATGAAAGTGAGCCTGACAAGACGTCACAAACAAGGTATGAAAGTGAGCCTGACAAGATGTCACAAACGGGGATGAAAGTGAGCCTGACAAGACGTCACAAACAGGGTTTGAAAGTGAGCCTGACAAGATGTCACAAACATGGTATGAAAGTGAGCCTGACAAGACGTCACAAACAGGGTATGAAAGTGAGCCTGACAAGACGTCACAAACAGGGTATGAAAGTGAGCCTGACAAGACGTCACAAACAAGGTATGAAAGTGAGCCTGACAAGATGTCACAAACAGGGAATGAAAGTGAGCCTGACAAGAGGTCACAAACAAGGTATGAAAGTGAGCCTGACAAGATGTCACAAACAGGGAATGAAAGTGAGCCTGACAAGATGTCACAAACATGGTATGAAAGTGAGCCTGACAAGATGTCACAAACATGGTATGAAAGTGAGCCTGACAAGACGTCACAAACAGGGTATGAAAGTGAGTCTGACAAGACGTCACAAACAAGGTATGAAAGTGAGCCTGACAAGACGTCACAAACAAGGTATGAAAGTGAGCCTGACAAGACGTCACAAACAGGGTTTGAAAGTGAGCCTGACAAGACGTCACAAAGCAGCGAACGTTTCGCTACTGATCTATAAGCCGGATTGCAGTCTCACCCACATTTTGTTCCAAGAATTGACAAGGTAACATAACTCACTTGTTGATAGCAAGAGTACAGTGCATCTGTACCAGCCTCACAGACGGCTGTTTAAAAAGACATAACTACAGATTTTGAAAAAGAAACGGAAAAAAAAAATACATCGATAATAAATTATGAAGCATTATTAATAAAATGCAGCAATGTTTTTTTTATGGGAAATGGACTCTCCCCGGAATGAGGATTGAATCTTTTTAATTTGACTTGTTAAAAATGTTAACGCTTTTTAATTAATACATTTAGTAGAAGTCTGAAAGATTTAAGTTCACTATTTCACGGTCTAAATAATGTATACTTTGCTTGATGCACATTTTCACAACTTTTGTGTACGACTGCCAACGTTGAACATATCCGCAAGTGGTGTAGGTATTGTGCGATATGTCAGTGTTTCGAAGTCTTAGTGCCAGATTTTCCCAGGCAGGAGTCAAAAAATTCCCGAATCGGGCTAAAAATTCCTTCATGCATTAAAACCTTGGGAAAAAAACTGAAAAGTGGCAACTTCAATTAAAGGGTTTCGCATTCATTTTAATGACTTTGGACTTCCAAATTAAAAAATAATAAATATTTATGCATTTTTTAAGGCAAATTTTAATAGAGCACTTTCAATTTTTATTTAATCTACACGTTTTTATTTAACAACTTGGCTACAAAGCCAAAATATAGATTATACTCTTAAATTTTAACATTATGAAGTTTTTAAAAAGTTATTTGGATACTCTTGTACTTTAAATTTATCTGTGATTGATAGTTATTTTTTTTTTTAAATGAATGCTTTGAAATTTATTACTAATAAATCAATCATACATGGTTACATAGATCGTTATATATTAACATAGTATTAATGATTTGGTCCTTTATATGTTACAAACATTTTATGATGATTCGGGCTCAGACTAATTATTTATATCATTTGATAGTAATACATTTACACAATCTGACTGTAAACTGTCTACAGTCTACTGTCAGTGACAATGTTGGGGAAAACCTAACCAAAATAAATAAACTAGACACGCTAAAAATAAATAAATATGACGTCAAAGAGCCTCCCACCAAAACAAAAGTATTTCTTATTTGAAAATGAGCATGTTTCAAATTATTTTATTTTCATTCCAGAATGTATTTAATTTTTTTTTTAAAATTGTCAATCTCAAAAATTCCCACATTTTAGGCAAAATGCTTAAAAATTCCCTAATTCGCATTTTTAAAAATTTGGCTAAAAAATTCCCTCGATTCGGGAAATTTGCCTCATTATCTTGTTACTGTGGAACTGTGTACACCCTCATGCATCCTATTTTAACCTTCACATCGTTTCCATTAAAATAAAAACAATAATTTAAATAAATGCTAAAATAAATAATTTTACAGTTCTTTCTAAATATCTGTGTCATTTCTAAAAGGGCAACTGTGGAGGGGGTGGGGTGAAGATAGAAAATAATTTATTTAAAAATAACAACAATAATAATAAAACAATCACGGCTGAACGAAATGATACGGGGAGTCACTTCCCTTTCATTCGCCCTGAGAGCAGGCCAAGTAAACATCAACCAACTTAAGCCGGTTAATTATTGATGCGCACTTCGCCGCGCAAATGAATAGGAAACATAACAGGAGAGGCGACGGGAAACAAAACAAAAAAAAAAAAGAAAGAAAAAAAGCGAACTATTCCCACATCGCAGATCAGAAATCTGTTCGCTTATTATTATCCACGTGTGCGACTGGAAATGAGAAACAGTGCTGCCATCAGGTTTATTTCCCGTGAGGAGCCCAGATATCGGTGACGTAGTCTAAAGAAACGTTTAACCCCTAGTCTAACGGAGTACTTGTGGGAGTCTTTTGTTGGCCGTACGGGCGGGGAGTGTGGAGTGGAGGGGGGTCAGTGGTCTGGAAGCAGTGGAAATGTATCACCGATGAGCACTTTAGGAAATAACATGTTGTCATGTTTTATAACATGTTGTGTTGTATAATAAGTTGTCATGCTCTATACCTTTTTGTCATGTTTATATTTTATATCATGCTGTAGGTTGTTATGTTTTAGAAACATGTAGTCATGTTTTTATAACATGTTGTCACGATTTCTTACATATTTTCATGTTTTACAACATGCTACCAAGTTTAACACTTCTATATTCTCATCTTAATTATGGGTCGGCTATGACGGAAAGAGGGGAGGGGGGATGGGAGTGGATAGGAATTCTATCTCACCATCGATAAATGGCTGAGACGAGTTAAAGCATCAGCAATAATTGAGGGACTTGCAGTTTTTGCTATTTAATATTAAATGAACAAAGAAAGAAAAATACTGAGCTTTGATTTCACGAATAACGTATTTCGCATGTCGCTTATGTTGCTGCTAACACAGAGCTCAAAACATCCTTTTGTATAAAATCTACCCATACACTATCATAGATGGTCAAGCTGTGCGCCAAAACTACAAGGATTTACAGCGGTGTGGTGTGGGTATGTGGCGTGGGTATGTGCCACCAGGGGCAGAACTCAGGTTTGCCACCCCCTCATATATTCTCTAAAGGAAAGACATGTTTTTTTAAAGAAAGAAATAACAAGGACATTATTCATCCTCTATGTTAATAATAAATAAGAGACCTTTCATTTAAAAAAAAATAAAATAAATAAAATAAAATTGAGTTTTCTGCTTTTCTTCATGGCACAATCGTTAATGTATCAAAAGTTGTCAGCCATGCCATGCTCAAAATCCCAAATAGCTATTAGGTTACGTAAATGGTGTACGAAAATCAGAACTGCCAAACCTCACTTGAATTTGTACAGTAACATCATCTTACGAAGAACACTATTTTCTTCTCAACTATAATCTACATAACATTCGCTTTGATCAGCAGTTATGTTTAATTTAGCCTTATTGATTCTTGACCGACGGACGGAAATAAGGGTAAGTTAGTTGAATAAAGGGGGAAACCCCAAATATTGTCAATCTATTTCTCTCCCTCCCCAATTCTCTCTAAATCTTCTTCTCTCTTAGTCTCTCTCACAGTGTCTATCCCAGTCTCTCTCCCAGTGTCTCTCTCTGTCCTCTCCCAGTGTCTCTCTCGCAGTCTCACTCTCACAGTCTCTTTCCCATTGTCTCTCTCACAGAGTCTCTCTCACAGTGTCTCTCTCCCAGTCTCTCCCTCCCAGTGTCTCTCTCCCAGTGTCTCTCCCATTGTCTCTCTCACAGTGTCTCTCTCCCAGTCTCTCCCTCCCAGTGGCTCTCTCCCA
The DNA here is from genome assembly GCA_002072015.1 of Radix auricularia. Classification (NCBI taxonomy): domain Eukaryota; kingdom Metazoa; phylum Mollusca; class Gastropoda; family Lymnaeidae; genus Radix; species Radix auricularia. Next base: position 287,874 of record MUZC01004423.1, on the reverse strand, counting down.
GTGTCTCTCTCTTGGTCACTCTCTCCCAGTGTCTCTCTCACAGTGTCTATCCCACAGTCTATCTCTCTCTCTCTCCCAGTCTCTCTCTCTCTCTCTCTCATTAGTTAGACTAATTCGATGTACATTTAATGTATAATATAAAGATATACAAATGCACAAGCTTAATTTTTTTACTCAACATTGTCACCTACGAGAAATTCCATCCAGCACTTCCTGTGTAGACCGAAGTCAACACCTAACACGACTTATCGTGTTACCCCGTGGCGGAACCTCTCGATCCGCGAATGGCTTAGCCCCTCGCCTGGTGGACCTGATCGCCTCTAATGAACCGGTCCCCACCTCGCACATGGGCTGAGTTTGGATCCAGCCCAACGGTCGGCGTCACGCGATGCCAGGAGTCTGGGTAAACCGAAACTAGAATATTTTATTACGTCGCAATATTTCCGGTTCTCCGTGCCTGCTAACCCTTTCCTTTTTTTTTTAAACCTCTCTTTTAAACCCAGGAATTCCCAACACGAGTCCGTTCTTGCTTGCAGACTTCGCTGATACCATGCTCACGCTATGAAACCGTCGGGGAAAGCCTCTAATGTTTCCAGGCCTTAACTTCCACTCTTAATCCTCGCAGTTTTATTGGCATTGTCCCTGACGTACACAAGCGAGTCAGCGGGACTCGATTTCTCCCCGGCTCGATCAATTTCCCCGAAGATCACCGCCTCCTCCTTCCGCTGCGCATTTCGTCACCGGAAGTAGATGGCCGCCATCGAAACCGTCGTGCACGCGCTGCTCATGAGCGAAATGGCAGCTAAGCTGGATGTAATGCAGCTAAGTGCGGAAAGCTTTGGGTTAGGTTACTGGGGGGATGTTGTCACGAACAATTAAGCTGGCCGCTGGGCCAGGGTTACAGGAAATGGGCAGTCTGGCCCCTACCTGCCCTGGCCATTATCTCATTAGAGTCCGATCGGTCTTTTAATCACCGACATGACATGTCACCCAACAAACATGGCCGACTTTCTCGCAACACGATCGGGAGTCATTGGAGCCGCGGCATCCACTCCTGGAGTTCCTTTCTTCTTTTCGCGTCTTGAATTCTGCTCAGCAGCCAAAGATTTTGCTAAATAAATAGTTGTGCTTCTAAGCTTTCTACACTTTTTTTTTCCTACCCTAATTTTCATTCATTCCGATGTTAAGATCAATAAGGTCAGAAAAAGGAAGTACGACTGTTGTTCTTAGATCAATACTGTTTTACACAAAAGGGGTAGAACAATGAAGATAGAGTATTAGGCTATAGCAGTGACAGCGAGCCTATGGCTCGCGTGCCACAGTCGGCACTCAGACCCTTATCAGCCGGTACGCGGTTAAAATATTATTTGCTTAGCCAAACCGGCTAAGTCAAACCCTATTTTCGGGTTTCATTCGAGTGTTGGCACTTTGCTGTATATAAGTGGGTTGTGGTTTGAATTTTAGGCACGCGGTCTAAAAGAGGTACAGAAAGATGATAAAAGCTGGGCTATAGGAATGGTTCTAGAATATTGGTACAGAAAGATGATAAAAGATGGGCTATAGGAATGGTTCTAGGATATTGGTACAGAAAGATGATAAAAGCTGGGATATAGGAACCGTTCCAGGATATTGGTACAGAAAGATGATAAAAGCTGGGCTATAGGAATGGTTCTAGGATATTGGTACAGAAAGATGATAAAAGCTGGGCTATAGGAATGGTTCCAGGATATTGGTACAGAAAGATGATAAAAGCTGGGCTATAGGGACGGTTCTAGGATACTGGTACAGAAAGATGATAAAAGAAAGCTCATTGAACGCCGGATGAGGTAATGGTACAAGAACCATGCGTTAGATAAATATTATTTGAACACTGAGGTGGAACATTGACATTATGCTATAATATGATGATATAAAAACAATGCTTAGATCAATATTTACAAAATTACACTGACTATATCAATATTAAAGACATAATAAGACTTGGGAGAATATATGACTATAATGTTGACTTATTTATGGAACGAATTATATATACATATATTAAGATCTGTGGTGAACCATCAGCCTTAAAGAAAGCTAACTCTAGTTACTTAAAAGTGATTATCGGTGCTGGATTTACCTATTGCTAAACAAGCTGAAGCTAAGGGCCCCGCAATTATTATTTTTTTCTCATTTGGCACTGACTTCAATAGAACCCCTATATCTCAAATACCTTAGGACCTGACCAAGTCTGAATCCGGCCCAGGTGATGATAAGTGAAAATTATGAAAAAAGATGTATTTGAATGTTATAGAATCAAAGTACACACAGATTACACTGTGTTCGTTGAAACCAAAAAGATTAAAAATTCAAGTCAAAAATGCAAACTTTAGAAGCGAAATACATTATTGTGTTGATGCTAAACTGTATCATTTTAATTCTCATGAATTATAGATATATCTTGCTAATTGCAAAGCAACATCATTATGATAATAATTTATTGATAAATCAGCAATCTTCAAAATATAGAAATACGATCACATGAGGAAAAACATTTTAAATTCATATAGCCTAGATAAGAAGAATGGGTTGGTACATATCATTCCGTTTTCATGTCAATTATTTTTCCTTCTTGTTTTCATGGTTTTGATAAGTGAACATGATTTGGACGATACAAACATACCCTAATAAAACCATCAGATAGGCACAGGGATAAAAACTTTTTTCTTTTTCCGTATGCAACACTTAGACATACTCGTTCTTCCCTTTCGGGATACGGTCGTCGGATGGGTTGCCTGGTGAAACCAAGATAACAAACACACTGTTAACATTTACAACTTTAATAAAAATGCAAGACTGAACGTAAACTATTGATGAGCATGTGGTGCAATAATATTCTGCATCGATGGAGCGTGTGTAACAGATAAAACTAGACATAGACATAAACAATGGATAAGCATAGGACACAATAATCTTCTGTAGGAGTGTCTGTAACAGATAAGATAGTATTAGATAAGACAGAAATTAGTCGTCATAGTTTATTTAAGAATCATACCATTGACTGGCCCTGGTAAATTTGATGTCATCGCGTGTAGTATAATGAGACGTGAAATGGATTAAGCCTTTTCATTTTAAACGATTTATAAAATAAAATTGAAAGGACCTCATTCGAATAGCATTAATTATACAATAATATTTTTTTTTTAATTTTAAAAAATGCTTATGATTTTGAAGTGAGACAAAAAACGTTTAAATAAAAATTACTTTAAGTCTAAAAAATTAAATTATTAATATTAACAAGTTATTACTTAATTTTTTATATTTAATTTGAGTATATTTTTTTAAATCCATCACACGAAAGCTTAGGTATTTAAATGTGCAATTAAATTTATTGCAATAACCTTTAGAGAAGCAATAAAAAAAAAGTATCTTATTTTTTTGTTCGTTTCTCTAAAACTAAGAATGACGTTGGCTTGGATCACACACAGAGCATATAAAAATGTATTTAATAAAATGCTGATTGATTAAATCATATGATGTGTGTTTTTAATATGAACAACAAAGAACATTTTGTAATAAGAAATATTCTCCGTGCTGACTAGTTAAATCCCTGAAAGGCCGGTCTCGCGAAACGTCACGATAATCACGTGGTTGAAACAACAAAAAAATTTGATAGTGATCAAAATAATAATTATAACAATCATCGTAAGCCCTGGGGCTAGAAATAACTTTACATTGCCCACATTGCCCATTGAAAAGGGCAAAACAATTAATAACCGAGGCAACTAAGCGTGTGATCATTGGCCATATTGTGAAAAGAACACAACAAAAAATATTTTTAAAAATGTAAAGAAGAAAAAGAAGTTTTAAAAAAAATGGTCAGCCATCATCTTCCCATTCTCGTTGTCTCGCTGGCTTGACGAGAATACCGTCCATCAACGGTAATGACTAACAGCAGCTTGAGACCTTGTCTTCGGTTTCCAGGGGACAATATGCTGGCGAGAAATCAGAGATGGGGACCCGAATCCCCCCGGACGGTCTCCTCGGGTCATTATCTCCCGGTCCGATGCCGGGCCGGGCCAGGGGGAGCAGACGATCTCTGTCATCACAAGGCTCTAGCTTGTCGTCTGCTAGCTGCTTCCAACCATACGAGTCAAAGAGGCTGGCCCGGGCGGTGGGTCCGAGGTGGCTTTCGGGGGGGGGGGGGAGCTGGCTTAGTGATAGGGTACTTATGAGGGGTGGAGGGGGGAGGGAGGGAGAACGGTTCCAGATGATATTAAAATAATGTGTTTGATGTCGGCATTGATAAGGGATCTGACTCACAACTTTTTAGAGATGATTGTTTTAAAGCCCCCGTACGTGTCCGGTCCAGGCCTCAATGAGATAGTGAGCGGCTGTTATTTCTTTTGTTGTTTAAAGATGAGGACATTCAGTTGGAGCCGCACTGTATCTGTGTTTGAAGTTCAAATACTCATTTTTGTTTACTATAAGAAAGTAATCCTGCTTTTGACGCTAACGTATTCTCACAAACAAAATTAAAAGACACCCAAATATTTTCTGTTTGTTAAATGATATCACTATGGCGTTTTAAGAATTGACTGGGGATTGGATCGGGGGTGCATAAAGTAAGTTATAACCAAAGAATTATTTTTACTTTAACAAAACTTTTTTTAAAAAAATGTTAACTGGTGGAGTTTTTTTTTTTTTAAATATTATTTTTTGATTAACTAATTTCTTTTTCTAACAAATGAACTGAATTATTAAACATATATACAAACCTATTTTTAGAACCACTGTTTCGGGGTATTGTTTTTTGTTCACCCTCTCTTCCCCAACCCCCTTTTCTCTCACACAACCTACCATTCTCACCGCTGTTCGACGCTAAAGAATTATTGCTCTGCGCCGTTTTCAAGTGCGATGTTTTCAATAAATCAGACCATTAATAACGGCAGTAAGAGTGGCGATATGTTAATGAAGTCCCGGCAGAATGCGGGTCTTTTACTAGTGCTGATTGGGGGCGAACTAAACCATCGGGCCACATAAGTTTGGCTGTCCGAGGAGGAGGCGAGTGTTGATGGCCTCCCGCGAGAGCAAGCCGAAAAGATGGAAGAGGGGGTGGGCTGTAATAAATTTTTTGAACGATCACAATGAAGATGAAAGATCAGAATATGTTGGAACGGGTGGGCAAGGGCAGAGTTGGGCAGAGGCGGGAAGCAAAATAACTTTAAGGGGGTAATTTTTTATTTTAATTTTTTTTTTTTTTTTTTTTG
>MUZC01004423.1:263328-282596 GCA_002072015.1 Radix auricularia | reverse complement strand
GGGGGGGGGGGGGTTATTTTAATCTTTTTCATTCAACTTTAATAACAGTTTTTGAAACATTCTACACGACCAAAATCTGTTAATTTTAACCCCTAATTATCTGTTATGTCAACTGCGATATCTAAGTTTGCACGCGCATTATGTCATGAAAGACAACGACAAATAAGCAAAAATAAAATTAGTAAAAACAAATCTAAATGAGCCCCCGGTCAGTGTCGCCACCCCTGTCTCTGAAGGGACCCCTGCCACGGAGGAACAGGCGGATCATAACTGAAAGGACAAGGGCCACTACTCGTTAGTAGAAACCATCCTTGCGGATTTGAGTGTTATTGTCTTGGCCCCTTATTCAAACGCCTAAAAAAAAAAAATTGGCTCCTGGGTCAGAGAACTTGGCTATGTTGGGCAATGTTTGGACAGATTGGGGGCGAATGGTCGTGAAATGCCGTGATTAATGACCCGGGGAAGGGCGTGGGTGGGGGGAGGGACTTCCTTGACCTGTATCATGGAAAGAATGGAGCAGCTGAATTGGTGAGAGACGTTGGCTAAATTCATGGGGGTGAGTTTAGAAATATAGAGTACACGTGCATTGCTGACGTAGGCAATTACTGTGTTGTCACGTCACATCATTATTACTCTGTCTATAACTTATATGTTTTGTTTGTTTTTGTTTTCTACTTTTTCTCTTAACATTATTTCACTTTCTCCCTCCTCTCGCACTCTTCCAGTGTCACTCTTTCTTTCACCCTCTCTCCTCTCTCTCCCTCTCAATCTCTCTCTCACTCATTGTTCATCTGTGCCCTCTTTCAAAAGACGAGAGATTGAAAAATAGTGCATATCTGTCACATGAAATAAAAGACGCATAATATTTATAATAATTTAAGTTTACATGCGAAATTAAAGATCTCTTATTTTGGAATATTAAATTTCTATTTATAGAATAAGGAAAATTATTTTACTTAATTATTATTATTTATTTATTTTTAATCTGGTATCAAACTTTCATTTTAACAAAAATTTCTTCGGCAATCATCCTCGCGTTTTGTACTCATCGTTAAGTAGTTTGCTGTAACGTATACAAAAACTTTGTTATTGTGGATTCAGATTCAGATTGTGATATTGAAGATGAAAATATTAATTTCTAATAAAATATATTTTTGGTGAAGAAAGTTCGAAAGGAGAAACTAATACGGAAAATACAGTTATTATTATATATACAAATTGTTTGTGTCTCCGGCAGCTGAATACAAGAAGCTCATATGAGTACAACTTTATGTGTTACAAATGATCATAAACTATAAACAAGTAATTTGTTACAAATGATCATAACCTATAAACAAGTAATTTGTTACAAAAGATCATAACTTATAAACAAGTGATTTGTTAAAAATGATCATAAACTATAAACAAGTAATTTTTTTACAAATGATCATAAACTATAAACAAGTATTTTTTTACAAATGATCATAAACTATACACACGTATTTTGTTACAAATGAACATAAAATATCAACAAGTAATTTGTTACAAATGATCATAACCTATAAAACGGTGATTTTTTTTACAAATTATCTTAAACTATAAACAAGTAATTTGTTACAAATGATCATAAAATATTATCAAGTAATTTTTTACAAATGATCATAAAGTATTAACAAGTAATTTGTTACAAATGATCATAAAATATTAACACGTAATTTGTTATAAATGATCATAAACTATAAACATGTATTTTTGTTTTACAAATGATCATAAACTATAAACAAGTAATTTGTTACAAATAATCATAAACTATACACAAGTAATTATTTACGTATGTATTATATTCGAATAGAGAACCCTCATCGTCTGCCGACGATTGTTGAGTGATATTATGTCTTCGTCAACTAGACAAACCGACCTTTAGTTAGAGATATTTACATTTTACCATCTGTGAAGACAGTTTCTTTTGCAAGGTAATACGCAACAGTCAAATTAAGAAGAAGAAATTGACATCATTTGTGGACACATCTGATACCTTACACATTCTGTACAGACCACCCCTCCAAACATTGCACATTTTGTACACACCACCCCTCCTAACATTGCACATTTTGTACACACCACCCCTCCTAACATTGCACATTTTGTACACACCACCCTCCTAACATTACACATTCTGTACAGACCACCCCTCCTAACATTGCACATTTTGTACACACCATCCCTCCTAACATTGCACATTTTGTACACACCACCCTTCTTAGCACCCCTCCTAACATTTCACATTTTGTACACACCACCCCTCTTAACAATGTACACTTTGGCCACACCACCCCTCCTAACATTTCACATTTTGTACACACGACCCCTTCTAACATTTCAAATTTTGTACACACCACCCCTCCTAACATTTCACATTTTTTACACACCACCCCTCCTAACATTGCACATTTTGTACACACCACCCCTCCTAACATTTCACATCCTGTACACACCACCCCTCCTAACATTTCACATTCTGTACACACCACCCCTCCTAAAATTGTACATGTTGTAAACACCACCCCTCCTAACATTGCACATTTTGTACACACCACCCCTCCTAACATTGCACATTTTGTACACACCACCCTTCTTAGCACCCCTCCTAACATTGTACATTTTCACACACCACCCTCTTAAAATTGCACATTTTGTACACACCACCCCTCTTAACATTACACATTCTGTACACACCACCCCTCTTCACAATGTACACTTTGTACACACCACCCCTCCTAACATTACACATATTGTACACACCACCCCTCCTAACATTTCACATTTTGTACACACCACCCATCCTAACATTTCACATTTTGTACACACCACCCCTCCTAACATTACACATTTTGTACACACCACCCCTCCTAACATTTCACATTTTGTACACACCACCCCTCTTAACAATGTACACTTTGACCACACCACCCCTCCTAACATTACACATATTGTACACACCACCCCTCCTAACATTGAACATATTGCACACACCACCCCTCCTAACATTTCACATTTTGTACACACCACCCCTCTTAACAATGTACACTTTGGCCACACCACCCCTCCTAAAATTGTACATGTTGTAAACACCACCCCTCCTAACATTGCACATTTTGTACACAGCACCCTTCCTAACATTACACATATTGTACACACCACCCCTGCTAACATTTCACATTCTGTACACACAACCCCTCCTAACATTTCACATTTTGTACACACCACCCCTCCTAACATTTCACATTTTGTACACACCACCCTCCTAACATTTCACATTTTGTACACACCACCCCTCCTAACATTTCACATTTTTTACACACCACCCCTCCTAACATTGCACATTTTGTACACACCACCCCTCCTAACATTTCACATCCTGTACACACCACCCCTCCTAACATTTCACATTCTGTACACACCACCCCTCCTAAAATTGTACATGTTGTAAACATCACCCCTCCTAACATTGCACATTTTGTACAAACCACCCCTCCTAACATTGCACATTTTGTACACACCACCCTTCTTAGCACCCCTCCTAACATTACACATTTTGTACACACCACCCCTCCTAACATTAACATTTTGTACACACCCCCTCCTAACATTTCAAATTTTGTACACACCACCCTTCCTAACATTTCACATTTTGTACACACCACCCCTCCTAACATTGCACATGTTGTGCACACCACCCCTCCTAACATTGCACACTTTGTACACACCACCCCTCCTAACATTGCACATTTTGTACACACCACCCCTCCTAACATTGCACATTCTGTACACACCACCCCTCCTAACATTACACATTTTGTACACACCAACCCTCCTAACATTGCACATTTTGTACACACCACCCCTCCTAACATTGCACATTTTGTACACACCACCCCTCCTAACATTGCACATTTTGTACACACCACCCCTCCTAAGATTGCACATTTTGTACACACCACCCCTCCTAACATTGCACATTTTGTACACACCACCCCTCCTAACATTTCACATCCTGTACACACCACCCCTCCTAACATTGCACATTTTGTACACACCACCCCTCCTAACATTGCACATCCTGTACACACCACCCCTCCTAACATTAACATTTTGTACACACCACCCCTCCTAACATTAACATTTTGTACACACCCCCTCCTAACATTTCACATTTTGTACACACCACCCCTCCTAACATTTCACATTTTGTAAACACCACCCCTCCTAACATTTCAAATTTTGTACACACCACCCTTCCTAACATTTCACATTTTGTACACACCACCCCTCCTAACATTGCACATTCTGTACACACCACCCCTCCTAACATTGCACATTCTGTACACACCACCCCTCCTAACATTTCACATTTTGTACACACCAACCCTCCTAACATTGCACATTTTGTACACACCACCCTCCTAACATTGCACATTTTGTACACACCACCCCTCCTAACATTGCACATTTTGTACACACCACCCCTCCTAACATTGCACATTATGTACACACCACCCTTCCTAAAATTTCACATTTTGTACACACCACCATTCCTAACATTGCACATTTTGTACACACCACCCCTCCTAACATTGCACATGTTGTACACACCAACCCTCTTAACAATGTACACTTTGTACACACCATGCATCTCTTCTAACATTTCACATTTTGTAGACTCAATTCCCTTCCTAATATGACAGTTTTTTAACCACCTTATCTTTTTTACCCACCCCTCCCACCCTAGCCTTCCCCGGTAACGACCTGTATTTTTGAGGCACATCGCGAGCCATGGTCCCTAGCAATTTGACGGCACATCTATTGAAACAAGGATTTGACGCCCCGCTGGGAAAATCCTTTGTAGATTCTGCAGCTGCTTCTACCTGCTTCGACAACCCGCTTTAACGGTTGTCACTGGTCCTCAAATTCATTCGAGCACATCATTACCTAAATACGGAATTTCAATTTTAAAAAAAACAAAAAACAATAACAACATATTTTTAAAAAGGGAATACAAATTTTATTTTCTTTACAGTTATTTAGAGGCCGAGTCTCCTAATTTAAACATAAGTGGACCCATCGTTTGATATGCAATTTGAGTAAAACTTGTCAGTGTGTGATGTAGCGTTGTTGGGGGGGGGGGGGGGNGGGGGGGGAGAGAGAACAGTTAAAAGTTGTTTTCTATTTCCGGCTCATTCTCCTAAAATTTTATTTTTAATACCAACCAAATGAAGAGCAAAATTTTAACAAAGTTTAAATTGACCGGGCCAATATTAAGCGTATTGTGGCTGTTGTTACACGCTCGCTTTGCTCGTTGATCATACTATAAATGCTAAAGTTTGACTGACACAGGCTTGTCTGTCACAGGCTTGTCTGTCACAGGCTTGTCTGTCACGGGCTTGTCTGTCACAGGCTTATCTGTCTGTCACAGGCTTGTCTGTCACAGGTTTGTCTGTCACAGGCTTGTCTGACACAGGCTTGTCTGACACAGGCTTGTCTGACACAGGCTTGTCTGTCACAGGCTTGTCTGTCACAGGCTTGTCTGTCACAGGCTTGTCTGTCTGACACAGGCTTGTCTGTCACAGGCTTGTCTGTCACAGGCTTGTCTGTCTGAAACAGGCTTGTCTGTCACAGGCTTGTCTGTCTGACACAGGCTTGTCTGACACAGGCTTGTCTGACACAGGCTTGTCTGTCACAGGCTTGTCTGACACAGGCTTGTCTGACACAGGCTTGTCTGACACAGGCTTGTCTGACACAATCTTGTCTGAGACAGGCTTGTCTTACTTGATGTGTCTTAGGGAGAGACACCTTAGTACAATGCGAAAATAAAATGTCCCCCCTCCATCACGCACAACCCCCCCCCCCACTGTTTTCTCTACGGTTCGTTGGACCGTGTGCAAAACAACAAACTCGTGTGCAAATTTGCACATCACTTTTTTATCACAATTTTACACCCCACAAACACAGATATTATTTTATCCTTATCGAAATTTGCTTCGCTGTAATTCTAAACTGCCGCGCGACGTGGGGTCAGATCTTCGCTCGGTATAGCACCTAAATTGGATATTGCAGATAATGTATGGATCCAAGGTATGCTATAAGGCATATGGTATGCTTCATTTTTTAAAATATAAATGTATAAAAGAAAACAAAAACAAAAACAATGGTACACTTACTGTTTGTGAAAACATCTAGCCTAATTAAAATAAAACATAAATGTTGCATGTGGTTCGCACGGGAACCCCGGAGGATTGCCACTGTGTCTTTGGCTATCGGTCAGTTTGGTCGTGGCACTAACTACTATGGTCTGTTTTGTGCTGGCACTAACTACTACGATCTGTTTTTTGTGGCACTCACTACTACGATCTGTTTTTTGTGGCACTAACTACTACGATCTGTTTTTTGTGACACTAAGTACTACGGTCTTTTTTGTTGTTGCACTAACTACAATGATCTGTTTTATTGTGGCACTAACTAGTACGGTCTGTTTTATTGTGGCAATAAGTACTACGGTCTGTTTTGTTGTGGCACTAAGTACTACGGTCTGTTTTGTGCTGGCACTAAATTCGACTGGACAAGTTTCAAGTATAGGGATGTACCCGATTCAATTTTTTTTTTATCGAACTGGAGCCGGAATTGGTCAGATTTATGAAGCGCGGCCGGATTTGTAAAAATTGCCGGATTCTGGATTTGCCGGAGCCGAAGTCGAAAACTGGTACAGCCCTATTTCCAAGTAATGCATTTTGTAAGGTTTTGGCATTAATCTACTTTCAAAACAGTTACACGCTGGTAAAGTGTATCCAATGAGACCAGAACAAGTGACAGCTGATAAAACAAAACATGTATTTACATATAAACCTTCACTGGCGATGCAAGCGGTTTGTGTTGAATTTTCAAAGCAGTGTTATGATTCACATTACTGTAGATTGTAAGAGATCTTCATCTTTTAAACATTTCCTCAAAGGTTCACAAAGGTACTCAGTTATCTTGTCCACCCGGATGCAACCCATGGTGCGAACTGCCAAGGCTCGTATAAGAGGGTTTGGGTGGTGGCGGGAAACACATCTTGATTTTTATATAAGCTTAGGCAACTTCAAATTGCAAACCCTTTGCTGTCTGAAATACAAAAACAAACAACAGTAAGGATATGAAAACAAACACATTTGTTGTATTTAAATATATACTAAATAAAAGGCTAGGGTATTTTCTGCTTTCAATTAGACATTTGAAGAATAAAATATTGTTTTATTAATTAAATTAAACATAGCATAAAACTTTACACACATAGTTCGACGCTTGCAGTACTCGCGGTTCTACAATCCCGTATCTCTGAAGAAATAAATATATGTGCCCTACCTTAACAAACCATCATAACTCTATGTTTATACACTTATCACCGTAACACCAGACTGATTAAAGCTGTATTAAATTAAAGACAGGCATCCCACCATAAATATCCAACAGAGTCAGATTTGTTCTACTTCATTTACTACCTCAGCGGTTCTAAACTTGATGTAATCTCAACTCAAGTCGCTTTGTCGATGGCATTTGAATTGGCATTTTTAAATTAAACTCTAAAAAATGGGGTTCTTTTCCAAGCAATGTCCGAACGTGGGATTAACTACGCCGCTCTTGCTCCACTAGTGTAAGTGAGAATTTCACAGATGGTTGAAGTATGAAGACACGAGTATCTAGTATCTAACTCTACATAGGGTCTTAGAAACACCAATTGCTACACACAAAATACTTTACCCCGACAGCTATTTCTTTATCTTCGGATTCGCCTTCAAGATCCTTGGTTGAAGCCATTGTCATCCCACTCCCGGTGCTACTCCTCCCCCATCCCTTATCCCCCACGTCTCTCATCTTCATTTTTCGCCTTTCTCCGAGTTTTCTTATGCCTCGAGTCATAGACGACTCAATATGAGGTCGAAGGTCGTCTCGGAGCAGTTTTTCCAACAATGCTGGACACGGGACACAACCGGAACACAATGCACAATCATCCCTGGCCTTTTTGCTTCCCCCCTTTTCAAGGACCCTTTACGAGTTCAGCTTCCCAAAAAGAGCCCCACCTTGCCTTCCTTCCTCCCTGCCCCCTCACCCAGCTCCCCGACCAGCTCCCAATCCTGGTCGTGGTTCCCCCCCCCCTTCTACAGACCGAGTAGAAGCAGCCCGAGGCAGCTATCCTTTGGTTCCCGCGCAACAATAGACCCCATGTTAAGGTAGGACGCTGCTGTCTGCGGGCTCAGCTCGTACTTTTAGGGAGCCCCAGACAAATTAAGGAGGAAAGCAGACCTATCATTTGAATAATCATCGTGGTTATCTTCCCCCTGTTTTTTTTTTTTTTATGGGGCGCCGATAAAGAGGAGAAACCAGAACCAAGCCCGTTGAAAATTAGAAATTAGAGGGAAGTTGGGGAGGGGGTGAAGTGGGAAAAGAGCTACCGTACTCTGGAAGATAAATATTCGATAGTTTGATCTTTTTTTTTTTTTTAAATAATCTTATTTATAAGTTAAATGTATTTAACTACGTCAAAACATGCGTTTTCGATTTTTTTTAAAAGTTAATAAACTGTTGGTGTTTAAATTAAAGTGGTTTTCTCTTGTATCCATTTTTAGGTTATTTAGAAATCATATAATCGTTAAAATTTCATGGCGTCTTTTTTGCATCAAATTTTTATCATACATATAAGTTCGGACGAAAGTAGAGTTAAGGGTCAGCTAATTTAACAATTTCAGTAATACGGGTTTAGTTTACTATTATAATTGAGTACTGTTTCAGTACCTAGTACTTAGTTAAAGATTACACTTGAGTAATATTTCAGTACTCAGTACTTATTCGACTACTTCTCTGCAGTACTGTTTCAGTACCCAGTACTTAGTTGAAGATTATATTTGAGTAATTATTCAGTACTCAGTACTTATTTGACTACTACACTTCAGCTACGCATTAGTTTTTAGAGAACTGGCGGACTATTTCTGGTTATTGGGATTCATCTTTGTGTATCTTTGTGTGTCTGTGTTTGTGTGTACATGTGTGTGAAAATTCCATCAATAGCTAACAATTTTCTATTTAGGCTCCGCGGCCAGGCAAATACCTAACTGGTGCAGCACAGCAGTTTAGAATTACCGGGCAGCAAATTTTGATGAGGATTATATAATACCTATGTTTGTGGGGTGTAAAATTGTTGAAAAGAAATGGACGTTGTAAAACTTTGCACACGGACCAACGAACCTTAGAGGGAACATTGGTTAGTGGCTACTAATAATTTCGTTTTTCATGGTTGCACTTTTACATTTTATTTGTCACGTTTTTTAGTCAATTATAACTACTATTGTTGTTGCTATTATTATTTGCTTACTCGTATTTCCCAAATGGAGTCAGAGGAACGACCAGCGGTACATTTAGCGTCAGGACTACGGTACACACAGAACTAAGACCTTCCGAGGGCGGCACACTGTCACGCCACAGGACAAAAGGAGGGTCCGGTGGCCCCGGCGATGTCTGTTTTATCGGCCGCCATCTAAGGTAACCCACGATTACCGGCACCCCCCCCCAAATTTCTTCTTATCTGACGGATATCTGTTTGGGGGGCTTATGGCTGCCGTCTCTATCTGGAATAGATCTGTGTGAGATCCTCCAGTCAATCGCTTAAAACTGCCACAACTCATCTCAGTTGTTGTCGCGGAGCGTATGGGACGGGGATAAGAGTGGGGTGGACAGCTAGGTACGGGACACGAGCGGGTGGTGGAGGTGATAAATTGAGACAGAAACGAGGGCGGGATTAGAGGAGACGGATGGCCCGGATGTCGGCTTTAGGTTTATAAGAAAATAATTTGACTTTGTTCCGAACTTTCAAAAAAGAAATGTACACTATGTATTGTGCCAGTACACAACCGTCAGTGGAAGAAGTGTTATGTACAATAGCCTTATGTTAATAAAATTATGGGTAGTACATATATGTACAATAAGCACACAGCTAGTAGAGTTATGGGCGTACATACAAATACATTAACCGTAGTGTCAGAAGAAATATAGATGGTACATATATATATATACAATAAGCGAAGGGTCAGTAGAGATATGGTTTGTATACATATGGAATTAACGCATGTCAGTAGAGACACAGATGGTACATATACGACTACCATTATGTCAGTAGAGTTGTGAATGGTCCATACATAAACCGTGTCAATTTGCGGCCAAAAACTCATGGCAAATTTTTTTTGGCTAGTCTTAATAATAAGGGCAACAACCAAATATTTTTAGCTTATCACTGTTCGATGCATCATTTTTTGCAAAACAAACTCCAAAATAATAATAAATTTAATTTTAAAAAAAAATGTATATTCAAATCAAGACGCACTGTGACAGTAGGCAATGACGCACTGTGACATTAGGTAATGATGCACTGTGACAGTAGGCAATGATGCACTGTGACAGTAGGTAATGACGCACTGTGACAGTCGGCAATGACGAACAGTGACAATAGGCAATGACGCATTGTGATAATAGGCAATGACACACTGTGAGAGAAGACAATTGAAGAGGATACACAATGTTTTTGTCTCTTTTGTCTGAACAAGTTAAATCCCGATTTGTTTTAACGTGTTCAAATCTTACCAGTAAATTTTAAACTGTGTTACCGCAGATTTTAATTAGTTTTATTATGGGTTCAGATGTGCTTAATGATTATAACATTATGTCCTCTACTTGGAAAGCGTGAAATAAGTTGTTGTTGTTTAAAATAGAGGGATGATTTGTTTATTTCAAAAGAAAGCAAATTTGATTTGTGTTTAAACAGAGAGCTGATTTGTTTGTTTGTTTTTTTTAAATAGAGAGCTGATTTAAAAGAAAAAAAAAGAAAGAAAGCTAATTTGATTTTTTAAATAGAGAGCTGATTATTTGTTGTTTTTTTTAAAAAAGAGAGCTGATTTGTTTTTTTGTTTTTTTAATAGAGGGCTGATTTGTTTTTTTAAATAGAGAGCTGATTTGTATGTTGATGTTGTTGTTTTTTTGTTTTGTTTTGTTTTTTTTAAATAGAGTTTTGTTTTGATTTCTGATTTGCTTTGTTTTAAAGATATTTTAAACCACATTTTTTACATCCTGTTGCAGTGTTTTATAGTTACATATTAGTATAGATCTACGTTCTACATATTTTTTCTGTGAATCTTCATTATTTTATATTGCTTGTTTTTTTTTTCAATTTTATTTATTTACATTTAGGAAATAAATTAAGTATTCACTTATTATTGGAGTCAACAGTTAAAAGTTTTGAAGATATTTTGCTCGAGACTTTTTCTCAAATCTATTTTTCTGAAACGTCAAAAAGAATGTAAAAAATTGTATAGAGTATAACTGTAAAGATACATATATATATATATATATATATATTCTTGGCCTTGTTGAAGGATTTTTAAAAAAAAGAATACTATGCGTTGCTTAAAGTGAATTATTTTGTTGTTACCCGCATGAAGACAAAAGGCTTTGTATTCTTTTTTTAATATAGAAAATAGTTCATCACACGTGCACAAGGTGCTTTTTTTCGTCCAATTAATCTTCTTAAGTTTAAAGCGACATCAGGGTAAACTAAAGTGGCTGTTCTCTGCTGGACACTGCCTTCCCATTCCTGGTAACCACTGAACGTGAGGAAGATAAAAATAAGAAGGGGAATCTTGGGACCAATGGACATAATTTTCCGTAACCGCAGAACTCAAGGCACCTGCAGGGGGTCTCCAATTAACAGCCGTCGACCCCACTCGTTATCAACCACTGACTTTGAAAGGGGACACCGCGCGTCTTGCCAGGAGTTGTCCGTACGCCGACGAAACAATGGCGCCCGCTATTTCTGTCTGAAACATTCAGCCTCACTGTCATGCGAGCTGCCCCTACCCTCTCCCACCACTTCCACCGTATCCCCCCCCCTCCAATCCAAAGTCCCGACCCCAAATAACCACTTCTTCCATGCAAGAAAAAATTTCTGCTTGTACTATCAGTCCACTCGTTCCCTGGCCAGCAGGTCGTGAGTGCCCGGTTGGGTCCGATGATGGCTCACAGGTGCACGGTCCGTCCAAGATTGGATTATCTCTTGAAAAAATCAAAGGTTCCCCTAAAAATAACACTATTAAGAGGAATTAAGGGACATAATATTATTCCACCATCAGGTGAGCCCCATTGTTTGGTTGGGGGGGGGCACAGTGTGTCGAGTGGACGTCACAATGGCGGTCTGTCAAATCACGGTGACTATACGCAGATAGTAGTTGTTAATTAAAGTAGGTCTCGTGGCACAAAAAAAAACACGAGTTCATTGATAGGAGTTGTGACTTTTCAGCATCGAGGTGAACTTTGAGAAGAGGCCTTTTCTTATTATTCGATTGGTTAAAGCGTACCTCAACACTGTGATACTGTGAAAGCTTTAGATAAACACTTCAACGCAACCAATCGAAGTCAGAAGGGGTCCGACGGGCACTACAATATCCATGCTGGTAAGTTTAGGTTAGTTAAACAGATTCAGCGAGAGTGACTATCAGTTAACCATTGCCCCCATTTTGGCTCTGGCGGAGTTGCCCTCCATCACATTTCCGTTACCAAAGCCAATGCTTCTTTTTGGAACATCGGTCCAACGGTTCTTTTTTTTAACCCCAGTAATAAGCTATAAAATAATTAAAACCAAACACGCAATCATTTAAGACAATTATTTAAAATGCAACTTATAAAAGGACGAAAAGATCACGAAGTGCTGTAGCCTCGCTAGCTCAGTAATCAAGGCGTCGGGATTTGAATGACACCTATCTGATTGTTTACTGACTAGAGAACGGTAAATTGTATGTGCCGTGTACCAGTAATTTAATGATATCAATGGTATAAACATGGGATTATAAAGGTGTTGAAAGCATGAATTAGCGTGTGTTCTTACTAGAAGATGGATATCGGGGTGTTCATAATGTAAGCAATTAGTACCTAATTAATTATTAAATTAGCTGGCAAACGGTTGAGGCTCACAGTCGTCGTAGCAAGTATAGGAGGTAAAACTCGTGGTACCTGAGGTCGTGCACATTGCATCCATTGTACCTGGGAGGCCGAGGGTTTAAATGGATAATTGTCTTCTAAAAATCTTACATGGGTATTTAATTTTTTGAATTTTCTAAATAAATCAATAGTTGTCCTTCCCGCTAACGACAAGCCGTAACCGCTCCAAATCACCTAGCGCCATGGGTGGGTGGCGATGTCCTTAAACCTTGAAAAATTTGGGGATAGAAGAACCAAGAGTAAAGTAGTAATTATGTATAAAGCAATTAATTCTAATTCAGAAATACAACACAAAGATAACTTATTACCACCCTCAGATAGACATAAGGATAAAAACACCTTAGTTATTCCATGTGCAAGAACAAACACAAGTTTTCTTTCTTCCCGTCCGGAATTCGGGTGTGGAATGGGTTGCCTGAAGAAATCAGCGAAGCCAATACTTTATACTCATTTAAAACTCTAATAAGAATGCAGGACTTAACACAAACCATAGATGAGCGTAGGACGCAATAATCTTCTGTAACAGATAAGATAAGATTCGATACTGCATCTACTGCACATACGGCTACATTGCAAATGTACGCCCAGTCCAGCAAATGTTGCCTCCAAGCTGCTCGGCCGCACAGCTATGTGCCGAAAGTCGCTCGGCAAATTAGGGTTACCGAGTGGCACAGTTTCATTTTAAGTATAAAATAATGTGTTTGATGGTAAATATCTTTTTTTTTGGTGTACACCATTTTATTTGTTTGTTGTTTTTTGTTTTGTTCACGAACCAACGACATTCAGAGAGAAAATCGCTCCCAGCTATACTTTCTCTCTCCTCTCTCTGTACGCTAACCTAATTCATAATCGCGGCTAAGGTATACCTTTCTCCCGTTTGCGATGCATTTGCCTACCCCTGTAGTATACGTGTGCTCCTTTAAATGGTACACCTAATCTCCTATGTACGGTGTACCTGTTCGCTATGATGTGGTATACTCGTGCTCTTTGATATTATATAGTACACCTAAACTCCTATTTACAGTACGCTTCACCGACAAAACGGCCCCTGACAAAATGGGGCCGTTTTATCCGGGGCCGTTTTGACTGGGGGCATTTTGACAGGGGCCGTTTTTTCCGGGGCTGATTTGAACGGGGCCGTTTTGACAGAGGCCGTTTTGAATGGGGCCGTTATGTCGGGGCCGTTTTGTCCGGGGCCGTTTTGACGGGTCACCTTACGGCACACCTGTACGCCGTGTTTTGGTATACTTATGCCCCCGGCTGCGGCACACCAACACTCACGGAGTCTTTAATCACTGTCACCTGTGCTCTCAACTCAATTTATTTTCGTCAATGCTGTTGGCTTAAACGGTAAAGTTCTCGCTCCCCCTCCCCTTCCCCCCGTTCTTGGGTCAAGATTATGCATTGACTTATTAGGTTTATTTCTCCCGACACGCCTGGTCCTGGGAGCTCGTTATTCCGCTGTCGTGGGGTCCTCTGAGATCTGAAGCTCGGATGTCGTGACCCACTGACTCTGCTTTCAAAGGAGGCCAGTTGGTACAGTAATGAGAACTCCTCGCCCCATGGAGATATTCCCGAGCCACTTTGAACTTATTGTCCCCCGTCGTCATATTTGTTTTACAGCTACTTCGGGGGGAAAAGACCAGATGTCCCCTAACTGGGCTTCTACTGTTACTTTGGTGTCTGAAAAATTGAACACAATATTTCTAAATCAGTTCACATTCCTGGGATGTTTGTTTCTAAAAAAAAATGTTTTTCAACACAAGAATTCAAAATCAGTTCATATTACAAAAAATTTTTTTTTGTTTAAACTCATTAACAAAAACTGTATTCGTCCCTGTAATAAACTTGGGGTATAGCACGAGAAATAATTTAAATAACACAGCTACATTTTCAGCCAACCCCCTCACACCCCAACAGTCGACCCCCATAAACCCCCTCTCACCAAACCTTCTAATGACACAGTCTCCATTCTACTCCCAAATCCATAAAACTACTCCAACATCACAGAGATGCGGTGATCTTCAAATGGGGGAAAACTATTTAACAATAAGGGAAAACAATTAGAGGTTGGCTCGTCCAAAGCGACGCATGAGTGACCAAGTGGTTGGCTCGTCCAAAGCGACGCATGAGTGACCAAGACAGAGAATTAAAATGTAATTAATTAATTATCTAATTCCACTTGAAAAAAATACATTAAGATTTAATTTTCATATTCCGTGTATTACAATTTAAATTGTTTAATATTTGAATTGATTGATCCCAACGGGTGAGTAATTTTGGGTGATGGCAAAGTTTTCATTACAAAAACCGAGGAGCAATCAACCAATCAGATTAAATGTAATGATTAAACGTGTGTTATAGCTACTTTAAAAAAATATTATTATTTTTTTATTTTTTAAAACTTTATGACGGAAGTGGTCCTTAAAATGGTCAACTCTCTGGTGAAAAAATTCCTTGAGTTTCTTACTGTGTGAGATTGTACAATTCACCATAACCGTCTGCTTGAGCCGTCCAGTTGGATTGGCTACATCTGTCCAGTTAAATTGGCTACTTCTGTCCAGTTAGATTGGCTACTTCTGTCCAGTTAGATTGGCTACTACTGTCCAGTTAGATTGGCTACTACTGTCCAGTTAGATTGGCTACTTCTGTCCAGTTAGATTGGCTACTTCTGTCCAGTTAGATTGGCTACTTTTGTTATCACGAAGATTAATCCAGTGGCGCCCCCCCCCGGAGAGTTTTTCCCCCCATATTTTATGATATACATGTAGTATGTTTTAAGAATTTAAATATAATTTTATTACTCATGTAAATATGTGTTTTCTGTTTATTGTACTGATGAAGGCATTAGCTGCAACGTTTACTGTCATGTTAGGTTAAAAATGAAGCTCCTAAGATGTTCCCTCATGTCACTAAGATGTTCCCTCATGTCACTAAGATGTTCCCTCATGTCACTAAGATGTTCCCTCATGTCTCATAAGATGTTCTCTCATGTCACCCAAGATGTTCCCTCATGTCACCTACGAGGTTCCCTCATGTCACCTAAGATGTTCCCTCATGTCACTAAGATGTTTCCTCATGTCTCATAAGATGTTCTCTCATGTCACCTAAGATGTTCCCTCATGTCACCTACGAGGTTCCCTCATGTCACCTAAGATGTTCCCTCATGTCACCTACGAGGTTCCCTCATGTCTCATAAGATGTTCTCTCATGTCACCCAAGATGTTCCCTCATGTCACCTACGAGGTTCCCTCATGTCACCTAAGATGTTCCCTCATGTCACCTAAGATGTTCCCTCATGTCACCTACGAGGTTCCCTCATGTAACCTAAGATGTTCCCTCATGTCACTAAGATGTTTCCTCATGTCTCATAAGATGTTCTCTCATGTCACCCAAGATGTTCCCTCATGTCTTAACTTAAGACAAGATCACCAGTCATTAGAGCATCTAATGACAGGCTTATCCAATGGTTATATAAGGATAACTTTATTTTATAATCCAAAGTTCTACTGATAGTAATTTTAAATACTTTAAAAAATATTTTATTTTTGTTTAAGTGTACCAGTTTTACCATAAACTTAGGTTATAAGCTTATAGTATCTAAGGCCGTCTAATTAAATAATGCCAGTAGCATATGTATACAGACTTATATAGAGTGCCACACACGATTTCTTTTTGTCTCACACTGTTTTACAATATAAACTACACTCGAGTTAATTCGTGAATCTTTGGACTTTGGGGAGCAAAATCTTTTTACTGCAAAATAAATAAATATGTTTGTATGCGACCCCTTGTGCAAGGAATTTTACCTCCTCATTCCGAAATTTTCAGCTATGGCCAAGTCTCCTTAGATCCTTTCCGTTTTTTTCCCTTTCTCTGTTAAAATGCCTCGAAGAACAAGAGACAGACAGCGCTTTGATCAATTACTGAGACAAATTAGGATGAGGGCCAAATCCCATATCTGGTAACACTGCCTGATTAGGGGCCCCCTCAGGTCTGCTATTAAAAGGGACCCCGCGCGATTCCGATAACCATTCATTAGGACCGGGGCGATTGAATCAAATTTATCAAAAGCTTACCGATGATTGGACCGTATCAATCACGTGCAGTTTTCCACCAATCACCGGAGACTGCGACGTCTCCAAAGGGAGCAAACTGTGGACACGCCGGATTCATCTTTCCCCTTATCTCGTCCCCGGGGACCTGTTTTTGGCAAAGTCGGACCTTCCAGTTCAAATCCCAGCTATCCCGAGACTGAAGCGGCAATCCGTTGAATGTTATTTCCTATCTGTTATGTCCCGGACCAGACACCCAACACCGAGGCCATTGTAATCACCTTATCCACAGCATCGTGATCGGTTGCACAGAACATAGTTCAGTTCTCTCCCCCGCTCATTTATCTAATGAGTGATTAATGTGACCCCTGCGCTTGCTCTGAAATGNGGAGGGGGGGGGCGATGACTGAGTGCCACGCCATTGTTGCTTCTATGTTGAAAACAAAACAAAAAATTGAACAAGCTCTCTTGTATGATTTGCAATAGCCATAGTTTATTTCAAGCATCATTGAAATATTGTTCCTTTATTGATATCAATTTAACCAAATCTTTTTATAGAATTTTATTCTTAATTATTTTTTTTTTAAATTGCTGTGAGTATTCATAATTTTGCATAAATTTTGTCGTAAAATCATTTTCCTTTTTTATTTTTTTTTTTTTAAAAACTGTAAATTCTGAAAACATTTAGATCTAGATCCATTCCTGTCTGCTTTTTTATGCTGCTTTTGTTGATGTTGTTGTTGTTTAGTACTTACGTCCATCTTTCTTCTTTTCTTTTCTTTTCTCTACTTGATTAGTTTTCCAGGGTATTTTAGGTAACATATCATGTACTTTAAATTCAAATACTTTTTAAAAAAATTGTAATGCTGAACGCATTTTCCGAAACGTTTGAGGTTTACATATTATGAGCTCAAGGGAAGAAACGGCTATGTAACATTTTTGTAGTTTTGATATATTCATGTTATAAAGTTCAAAATTATACAGACTTCTAATAAATTTACTACATAGATTTGAATTTTTCATTGTGTCAGACACATCATTTTCCATAAAACCTCATTCAGTGCATTCTATTTTTGAACTTATATCAGATAAAGGGGATAGCTAAGAAATTTTAAAAATGTCACTTAGCCGCTTCTTCCCTTGAGGTCCTATAATATTATTTTCATTTGTCAATTAATAGAGCCTTACATCATCATGTATATTTTTTTTTTAACACAAATCACTTTTTGTAACTTGCATTTTATGCATTAATTATGCACAAGTATTTCCTTAATTTCCTAATTTCTGTCTTTGTTGTGTGTGTGTGTGCAAATTAGAGAGTGGGAGGGACGTGGGATGGGGGAAAAATACCTATTGTGGAGGGGCGGGGATTTTATGAGAAAACGAACAAAAAAGCTATCCATATAATTCTCTTTATGGTTCAACCATGTCGGACACCAAGCTGTCTTCCTGCCCCACCGACCAATCAGCTTGCAAGAAATAGTTGTGTGAGGGTGGGGGTTGATCGAGAACAAATATTCGTTCAATTGAGGTCAATTACTTTGATCTTTCAGAACAAAAGTATATCATGCATTTCGTAGTGTAGTGGTTATTACATTCGCCTAACACGCTGAAGGTCGTTGGTTCAAGCCCTAGCTATGACATTATTTTTTTTAATTTTAAAAATGTTTGTGTTTGTGCCCGTTCATTTCCCACTATCTTCGCAATAAGGTTGTAAGCTTTTTTCTCGACATTGGCATAATAACTTCGCGCTTTCCGTTGTGCTCGGTGACAGAAAAGTAGCCACACAATCTCCTCAACAATTACTTTCATAAAATGTCACCCGTCACTAAATCATTAGCGGCGTATGCTACGACGCGGGACGGCTAGTTATAAATAATCCTTCATAATAAATTTGTTTGGTGAGTTTAATTTCCATATTCATATTATTTTTTTAAAAAAATATATATACGTAAATGATTCACAACTACTAAATCACGTGCGGGTAACAGCCACCAAGTATTATAATTCAAGCCATCAAATATTATTATCCAAGCAGTCAGTTATTAACATCCAAGCCACAAATTATTACCACCCAAGCCACAAGTTATAACAATTCATGCCATCAAATATTAAGATCCAAGCCAACAAATTTTACCATCCAAGCCACAAATTATTACCACC
>MUZC01004423.1:224981-255755 GCA_002072015.1 Radix auricularia | reverse complement strand
CAAATATTACCATCCAAGCCATCAAATATTACCATCCAAGCCAACAAATATTACCATACAAGCCAACAAATATTACCATCCAAGCCATCAAATATTACCATCCAAATTATCAAATATTACAACCCAAGCCACCAATTATTACCATTCACGCCATCAAATATTACAACCCAAGCCACCAATATACCATCCAAGCCATCAAATTTACCATCCAAACTATCAAATATTAACTTTCAAGACACAAAACTGCCGTAACTTATATATATTTAATTACAATGTCTTAATCATCAACACTTTTTCCAGATTACTACCGCTGTAAGAACAGAAAAAAAGTCATTAAAAATTGTACACGGTACCGGTAACAATAACAGTTGAGAGAATGGGACAGCTGGGAGAGAATGGGACAGCGGGGAGAGAATGGGACAGCGGGGAGAGAATGGGACAGCTGGGAGAGAATGTGTCAGCGGGGATAGAATGGGACAGTGGGGAGAGAATGGGTCAGTGGGGAGAGAATGGGACAGCGGGGAGAGAATGGGACAGCGGGGAGAGAATGGGACAGCGGGGAGAGAATGTGTCAGCGGGGATAGAATGGGACAGTGGGGAGAGAATGGGTCAGTGGGGAGAGAATGGGACAGCGGGGAGAGAATGGGACAGCGGGGAGAGAATGGGACAGCTGGGAGAGAATGTGTCAGCGGGGATAGAATGGGACAGTGGGGAGAGAATGGGTCAGCGGGGAGAGAATGGGACAGCGGAGAGAGAATGGGACAGCGGGGAGAGAACGGGACAGCGGGGAGAGAGTGGGACTGTGGGGAGAGAATGGGACAGCGGGCAGAGAATGGGACAGCGGGGAGAGAATGGGACAGCAGGGAGAGAATGGGACAGCAGGGAGAGAATGGGACAGCGGGGAGAGAATGGGACAGTGGGGAGAGAATGGGACAGCAGGGAGAGAATTCGACAGCGGGGAGTGAATGGGGCAGCGGGGAGAGAATGGGACAGTGGGGAGAGAATGGGACAGTGGGGAGAGAATGGGACAGTGGGGAGAGAATGGGACAGTGGGGAGAGAATGGAACAGTGGGGAGAGAGTGGGACTGTGGGGAGAGAATGGGACAGCATGGAGAGAATGGGACAGCGGTGAGAGAGTGGGACAGTGGGGAGAGAATGGGACAGCGGGAGAGAATGGGACAGCGGAGAGAGAATGGGACAGCGGGAAGAGAATGGGACAGCAGGGAGAGAATGGGACAGCGGGAGAGAGTGGGACTGTGGGGAGAGAATGGGACAGCAGGGAGAGAATGGGACAGCGGGGAGAGGTTGGGACTGTGGGGAGAGAATGGGACAGCAGGGAGAGAATGGGACAGCACGGGAGAGAATGGGACAGCGGGGAGAGAGTGGGACTGTGGGGAGAGAATGGGACATTGGGGAGAGAATGGGACAGCAGGGAGAGAATGGGACAGCGGGGAGAGGGTGGGACAGCAGGGAGAGAATGGGACAGCACGGGAGAGAATGGGACAGCGGGGAGAAAATGATGCCGTCTCTTTTAATAAAATGGAGTTCGGGTGTGGGATAAACAGGAGGCGGATCTCTCTAGTCTCTAGTTTGAGTCCATCCCTAATAACAACAACTCCATTCATTCCGCTGGGAAAATAAATCTTTTCTTTTTTAAACTTTGCTTTTTTTTATTAGTTAATAACGATGACTCTTAAAATGGCCGGTGTCCGCGGCGTTTGATCGCCAAATTATGCCAGCCAGGACCTCGGCCAACCGCACAAAACAAAAACACTACCACTGGACCAGGTCTCTCGTGAGCCGTTCCACTGTTTACTCAGGTGCCGTGACGAGCGCCAGAAACAGTCACCACTCCCCCCACCCGCCACTAACCGCCTCACCCTTTTTCTACAACATCACCCAACAAATGAGACAGGTTCCCTAATAAGGTCACTAATCTGCCCGCATCGCCCTCTTCATTTCCCGCAACTCAGCGCCTCCACGGGAATTCAGAGGAAGTTGTCCGCCCGTGTAAAAGCAGCGATGGCCGCCGCTACTTCTTGTGTTGGTGTGACGAAGCTAAGGCGAGAAAGAAAGAAAGAGGAAAAGGGGGGGGGGGAATCAAATTTGCTGTGAAGGAAAATAGGAGAGACATTAAAATTTAGGTCCGTCACCCACCAGAATAAAAAATAAAATAAAAAAATTGAAAGAAATCTAAGCGTGGACGCTTTGCATTTATTGCCCCATTGACTTGACTCGCCGCGAATCAACTGATGAATGAGTAAATTATGCTCGCACAGACATGTGCAAAACTGTTCACCTTTGTGCGCATCATGGCTGCAGCGCCGTGCAAACAGTGTATTGTTGCTCATATCGATAAAATGATGAAATGACTCGCGAGGATAAACGTCGGCCTTTATTGTGTCTTCTTTAGGAAGGTTTTATCCAGGATGGGTGGGGAGGGGGGAAGTGGCAGAGAAAATGAATAACCTCAATAGGTCGACCTAGTGTTTTACATATGGGGGCGAAGAGTTTGTTTTAGCTTGGGGGGGGGGGGGGGTAGAGCTGGCTGCACGTGCCTGGGGATTTCAGGCGATTGAGGTGTCGGGCTTCGGCTCATAAACGTTATAAAATGCTTTTGATTTTGTGAGAGAGTTATGTCCTGGCTATAAATCTAAATCAGTTACAACGCGTCACTTATTGGAGCAATCGTTTTTAAACTGCCGTAGTCTGTCGATGCTACCGCATTCATGGGTACTATGGTCAGACCTGGCATATAGACATTGCGATTATAGTCAGTCCTGCTGTAGACATTGTTACCATAGTCAGACCTGCCGAAGACATTGTTACCATAGTCAGTCCTGCTGTAGACATTGTTACCATAGTCAGACCTGCCGAAGACATTGCTACCATAGTCAGTCCTGCTGTAGACATTGTTACCATAGTCAGACCTGGCGTATAGACATTGCTACCACAGTCAGACCTGCTGTAGACATTGCTATCACAGTCAGACCTGTCGTAGACATTGCTACCATAGTCAGGCCTGGCGTATAGACATTAATATTATAGTCAGACCAGCCCTAGATATTGCTACCATGATATTATAGTCAGAACTGCCGTAGACATTGCGAATATACTCAGTCCTGCTGTAGACATTGCTACCTTAGTCAGACCTACCGTAGACACTGCTACCATAGTCATTCCTGCTGTAGACATTGCTACCATAGTCAGACCTACCGTAGACATTGCTACCATAGTCATTCCTGCTGTAGACATTGCTACCATAGTCAGACCTACCGTAGACACTGCTACCATAGTCAGACCTGGCGTATAGACATTAATATTATAGTCAGACCTGCCCTAGATATTGCTACCATGATATTATAGTCAGAACTGCCGTAGACATTGCGAATATACTCAGTCCTGCTGTAGACATTGCTACCTTAGTCAGACCTACTGTAGACACTGCTACCATAGTCATTCCTGCTGTAGACATTGCTACCATAGTCAGACCTACCGTAGACACTGCTACCATAGTTATTCCTGCTGTAGACATTGCTACCATAGTCAGACCTACCGTAGACATTGCTACCATAGTCAGACCTACCGTAGACACTGCTACCATAGTCATTCCTGCTGTAGACATTGCTACCATAGTCAGACCTACCATAGACATTGCTACCAAAGTCAGACCTACAGTAGACATTGATACCATAGTCAGACCTACCGTAGACATTGCTACCATAGTCAGACCTGCCGTGGACAATGCTACCACAGTCAGACCTGTGTAGATATTGCTACCATAGTCAGACATTGATATTATAGTCAGTACAATCGTAGTCAGTCGTGAGCGATAGTGATATTATCAAAATTTATTATTTTTTTAAAAAGTAATTAAATTTTATTCACGTTTTTAGTTGTTATTCTTGTTAATTGTTTTAAAGATAATTAACTTTAACTATTGAATAATTGACTTTCGAAATGTGGCTGAAAGCCGGTTTAACCCAACTCAGTCTTCTCTTGTTTGATGTACATGAGTAGTTGTCACACTGTTGTGTGCCCGGGGGGGGGGGAGCATCGTAACAATATAGCTTGAATATCTAAAGGGGAGAGAAAAAAGGTGTGTATGGCGGGGGGGGGGGGGGATTCTTTTATATTGAAATTGTCACCCGCTTCCAACCAACCCCTACGTCTCTCCCACCCCCAAACTCCAAGTCAGGCAAATCCAATTTAAAGTCCGGTACGTCGCATTCTCTGGTGCCGTCTCCTGCCATCAACTTTTCAAATCGTGACAAACAGGCCCGGCGAATCTGATCCGAACACCCAGTCTCACTGATAATCTCACACACTCACACACACAAACAAATACCTGTATTTATAGCTTTATGCAAGTACCTGTATTTATAGCTTTGAGCATTTATTTTGCTGCCCAATGAGGAATTTTTATCATTAAAAAAAAAAAGAATTACAAGGGGAATGAAACCCTAACCCGGTCTACATACGGGCTTTCTTCCCCGCTCGTGAGCACTGGCTTTTTCCTATTGACGAGGGCGCGAAATAATGTCGATTGTGGCCCGGAATGCGCAATTATCCAGGCAATGGAGCAAACACAGAGACGGAGTCTTCAAAGACCATCCACCGTCATTGTGGTGGATTCTGTTAGTCTCCTTTGTCCGTTCGCTGAATTGCCGCGCGTGTTTACCAGCTTCTCTCTCTCTCTCCCCCCTCACACCGCTCACCCCCGCACACCCGCGCTCACCCCATCCCCCGACCACCGTGCGCACTTTACGTCCGTCACCTACCAAATGGAAAAAATAATTTGCCCGTTAAAAGCCCCCGATAAAGCAATCCTTCTTTTCACGGCGACAAAAAGCTGGATTCCCTGTGATTGTCTACGGGAACGACCCCTAGAATCCAGCTATTTGTTTTGGCTCGGCAGCAAATTAAATTCAACTGTTTTTAGCTGCCCTTCGCTCGGAGCCGAACCAACCCCAGTCGGCCAATTGCGTGTAGGACAAATTGAAATCTGTTCAAATCTATACGCTGGCCCCGGCCGGCCTAGATATCCCCAGTTACGCAGTTGTCCCATTGTGGTGGGGGGGGTGAAAATTGGAAAAATACAATCATAAATTCGTGATGGTTCGTACTTTCAGTGTTATCGGTGCGATCTCTCTGTCTTTTTTTTTTTTTTAATTTTTTTTGTTTGTTCCCTTCCCGCCAGTGTCTTTTTTTTTAAACGATCTGTTGAAAAGCGTAAGCCGAATTAATGTACGTTAAGTGAGGGAAGGGGGAAACGAGGGCGGTGGGTTAGGACGGGCGCTGCATTTTCATGTCTGACATCATGTTGACCGAAAGCGCTCAATTATTTTGGATGGGTAAAACTTTAAAAAAAACGCAAGAGCAAAAACGACGGTAACAAATGAAATAATGGTGGTAGGGTGAATGGAAAAAGAAGAGGAAAGGGGGGGGGGGTCGTCCTCGCCAGCAAGGGAGTAAACCGGGTCAGTGACATCGCTATTGTTTAACTTTCATCCCATTCAAGGGAAGAGCAATGGGTATTCCCGATACGGTCGTGTGATCTGGGCCCCGTCTACCAATTAAGCAGTCATTTCATTCCTATCTCGATCTGTTAAGGGACGGTGCATGGCAACAGTCATTTACCGTTTTAAACCTTCTAACCAGCCTCAGTAATGCGTGGGCCAATCTGACGGGTGTGACCTGGATTGGTGGATGTGGATATGGACACAAGCTTCGACAGATTAATGTATGTGGATACAATTTTAATAGAATATGGAGTTAATTTGGGTGAGGAATTTTGTTAGTGTAACAAAACGTCACGGTTACAATGGTAGGAACCGATAAAGTGATGGCTCTTTTATAGTAATACAATTGTCACGGCAAGTAGCTATGATTCTAGAATTCTTTACGTAGTCCGTTCAATGTGAAATATATTTTTGGACATAAAGCAGATTTTTCTTTTTAAATGCACATTTATTTCTTAAAACACCCAAACAGTAGTCGGTCAGGTGGTAGGCAGCTTGGGTCAGGTGATAGGCAGCTTGGGTTCGTCGTCGGCACTTCATCTCAGATGCTTCTCGTCGGCGAGACTTGACCGTTGGGATGACTATTATCACAATGCTAATGTGATTTTTTGCACATGTTAATGGAATGTTTGCACACATGTCAATGCAATGTTTGCACACATGTTAATGAAATGTTTGCACATATGTCAATGCAATGTTTGCACATATGTCAATGCAATGTTTGCACACATGTTAATGAAATGTTTGCACATATGTCAATGCAATGTTTTCCCATATGTTAATGCAATGTTTTCCCATATGTTAATGTAATTTTTGCACATATGTTAATGGAATGTTTGCACATATGTTAATGGAATGTTTGCACATATGTCAATGCAATGTTTGCACATATGTCAATGCAATGTTTTCCCATATGTCAATATGTCAATGCAATGTTTGCACATATGTCAATGCAATGTTTTCCCATATGTCAATGCAATGTTTGCACATATGTCAATGCAATGTTTGCACATATGTTAATGGAATGTTTGCACATATGTCAATGCAATGTTTTCCCATATGTTAATGGAATGTTTGCACATATGTTAATGGAATGTTTGCACATATGTTAATGGAATGTTTGCACATATGTCAATGCAATGTTTTCCCATATGTCAATGCAATGTTTGCACATATGTTAATGCAATGCTTGCACATATGTTAATGGAATGTTTGCACATATGTTAATGCAATGTTTGCACATATGTTAATGGAATGCTTGCACATATGTTGATGGAATGCTTGCACATATGTTGATGTAAGTAATGTAACGTTTATACATGTTTGCACATATTTTAATGCAATGTTTGCGCCATCTGTTGATACTATGTTTGCACACACATTAATGGGATCTTGTTTTTGTTTTCCAACGTGTGATTTTTCGTTAGTGTGATTGTGTGGGTTCCAATTTTTATCATAAAACAATATATTTTGCATATTTTTAAAAGTATAGCTGTACACTGTACATGTACATGTTGCTGTAGAAAACAAGGACTTTGCATTTAGCTTTAGTTTTAAATAAAATTCTTTCTTTACTTATTTTCTGAAATTATTTTCTTAAAAATAAAATGTATCGATAGAGTGTGAGAGAGCAAAAAGTTGGAAGAATAAATGTGTTTGTTAATTATGTTTAATTAAGGATTTTTAACGAAAAAAAAAATTACTGCTCGAATTTTTATCGTTTAAAGATCAAACTGAAACTGAAAGATTGTTAATCAACATGCCTTCTGAAAAGTTCACAGTCCAATATTGCCTGAATGATAACATTAAAAAAAAATGTCTTATGGTTCCTCAATATATTGAAGGAGGCAAGGATTGGCGAGGACGCATCGCGTACGAGCAAAAAGGATCTTTGGTGGCTGCCTTTACTTCTTTACGCAAATGAGGACTGGACTTAAACCACAACAGGGACCCCGGTTGCTGCGTATATGGCATGGCTGTGGAGACGGCGACACACCTGCTGGCCGAGTTCTGTGCAGAGATTAGGGATGAGGACAGGTCAGGCAGCGCTAGAACTGTGGAGGAATATCTGTATGACGATGCCTTTATGCATTTCAGACTCATCGCAGGAAAAATAAGCTGGGTTATAAGAGCTTGATAGCTCGACCGTTCAGAGAGAAAGGGGCCGTCCATAGATGACGTCACCTGCCAGGGGTGGGGTATAGGGGTTAACAATTTTGGGACTATGTGTAACGAGGGGGAGGGGGAGTTTAAGAAATGTGACGTCACATCAAAGCGCGCAACTTTTCAATGGCTTAACACGTGTTACGATATTTGCACCTTATACTATATACTTACTTAAATGACAAAAACTGATTTGAAATATGCTAATTTTCAATTAGACGATACTGCTTTGGGGAGGGGGGGTCAAAGCTTTATGACATCATATTGGAGGAATACTCAAAATGTGACAAAAGGGGGGGGGGGTGTAAATCGGCAAAAATCGGGTGACGTCATTTATAGACGGTTTCAATGTCATATAAATGGTATGGAACCACATTGTGAGAGATGAGGGGACTCAGCGAAAAGCATATACCAACGATTAAAAAGAGTAAGAAATATATCTGGCAAACCCCATTAGAAACGGAGATAGAAAGGATATTTAGAACAGATGGCTAAAAAAAATATTTTTTTTAATGTAAGCTGTAAAAATTGCTAGAAATAAAGGTAGAAAAAATGACTTTAAAAAACCCCACACAACTAAAAAAGATAGCTAAGGACTGGATGTCATTGACTGACTCAGACATTGTTAACTCAACTGAGAATTTAAAGTTTAACACTGTGTCAGGGGACAAAAAAGAGGAACCGCTAATTTTAACATATTAATCTAGTAGATACCTTTATATATTTGATTGTATTATCATGTAGTTTTGTTGTTGTTTTTTAATTGAATAAAATCGTCATAGAAAAATATAAATTTTTATATATCTCTTTGTCATAACCATAACAAACGCTCCAAGTTCCCAGTTAAATGCTAACTGGCGCTCCAACTTCTAAAACCCACCCCTAAATATAATCCTAATGTACGCTATTCCGGGCCACAATGAGCAGAAGGCTGTACCACCATAGGGGCTGGTGGAGTGGCAATATCCCGGGAATAAAAACCCGCGCCTAAGTATAATCATCATTTCAATTATACAACCACCAACTGTAAACAGTAGGCTGCACCAATATAGGGGCCGTGGGTGGGGAAACTGATTGGCATCACAGGGTCAGAGCACGGGCGAGATGCGATGGCGGGTTACAGTTTGTTGAGGCTAACTTCGAGATCGTTAAATGACGAACGCTACTTGCATGGAACAAATTTGATTTTCTAATGTTATCAGCTATGTCTGCAAATTTTGTACCCCTAATTTAACTTAATGACACAAAAACAGCAAACAGTCACAACAATTATTTTATATTTTAAAATTGTGTTTACTATTTTAAAAGATTATCATGTCATAAGCCGTCCGCAAACGACGTGCAGAAAGGTCTAGGAGCATTTCGAATGTATCCTAATGTATCTTATATATGTTACATACGCTCCCTCTAAACAGAAGATGACAACGTTCTTCGCTCGTCCATATAGCTTGTAAAAAAAGTTCGTGTTTAGAGGACAGTTCAATCATGTAAAACTATACAGCGGCACGGTAAGATACATCAGATTGGCGCTAACGTTTTGGTCATTTATTTTATTTACTGTTTCTTGAAGTTTTAAGATTCCTTCAACAAAATTTCAAATGCGGTAAAAAAAAATATTTTAACCGATCAATGAATTATTTAGACTACTTGCTGTGTCACTACGAATTAGGGGTGAACCAATTCAAATTTTTTGAATCCGACCCGAGCTATTAAACACCCACACCCACACACATTATATATATATTTATATATATTTAAATATNACACACACACACACACACACACACACACATATATACCCGATTTGGCAAGATTTTAAAAGTGAACTCCTGCCAGAGCCGAAGCCGGATTTGTAAAAATAGCCGGATTCTGGATTTGCAGGAATGCGGTAAACCCCTACTACGAAGTCAATGCCCATCGCATTGTAAATAAATTATAAACTAAATGTATTCGGCGTATTGTAAATATGGCATGTACAATTCCTAATTTGATAAAATTCACTCAATTAACCCTGGATTGGGCATATACATATACACAGACATACTTTTTCCCCCCTGCAGAACTTGAGTACCGATGCTCTTCACGGGAAAATGGGAAGCGCGAAATAACTGTACGATGCGTTTAAGATTGTCCATTACTGCCTAGTCTATCACTCCCACAGATTTCGAGAACACTTCTAGCCGAGTCCTGAGACTGTGGGAATTCCAACACAGCGATCTTTAACCCAGGGCCACTCACTTTCTTCTCAACGGTGTTTGATTTTGCACACTTAATTATCCGGCCCATCGTCACCTCCATGCCATCGATATTTTTTCCTTGGCCCCG
This sequence comes from Radix auricularia, assembly GCA_002072015.1. NCBI lineage: Eukaryota > Metazoa > Mollusca > Gastropoda > Lymnaeidae > Radix > Radix auricularia. Next base: position 245,745 of record MUZC01004423.1, on the reverse strand, counting down.
TTCCATCTGACGAGCGTCAAGTAGGGCACCTCTGAATGGCGCCAAACTCAAGAAGAAAGGCGCAATTTAATTGGCTGGGACCTCAAGTGGGCAATAGCATGAGATGGAGTGCGCCCGGGTCTGCTAAAAATGAAAGAAGGCGATCGATTGGTTGGCAGAAGGAACCCGTTAAGAAACTTGTCGATTGATTGGCGCTGTAAGAAGGGGGGCGCGAGGTTTGATTGGTTGAGAGGTTTGACTGGTTGTTTTGAAGCATCAGACAGGAGCAGTGATTCCCATAACCCGGGCTAGTTAGGGCAGTGTTTTTTCCTATTGTCCCCCCCCCCCCCCACAAAGTTCAATGATCCAAAGCGTAAAACAGATTAGCTGTAGCCAGTAGGGGAAAATGAAAATCTTTCAGACAGGGCATGTCTCCTTCTTTAACCTCTTCAACCTTTGACCGTGAATGAGTTAATTACAAGGTTCTCACATGACATGCAGAGAGGACCACTTAAGAGAGAACAACCCTAACAAACAAAATCGAATAGGATTATCAAATCTATCCAACAGGCACAGAACAATTAATTCCGCAAGTGAAACGTGGTGAGCAAAAACAAAAAAATTTATTTAAAAATGAAAACTGTTCATACAATTGAATACAAAACATCATGCTGTTCAAGCGAACCAAGAACCGTAACTGCTTAAAAAGATGATATACATGTTCACTTAATTGAAGCCTTACCAGAAAAGGGACAAATAAATTAATTAAATTTATAAAAATTCTGAATTAAAAACTAACGAGACAAATTGATAAACACAAGATAAAACGAAACATTTTTAAATAACATTTAATGTTCAACAAAAAATGTGGTTAAATTGATATCAATAAAGGAACAATATTTCAATGATGCATACAAGAAGGCTAACATTAGAGCACAGCAATGTAGTGGGATGAGTTATTGACATTGGGCATACATCTTGTACAATGATTCATATATTGGATCAATTGAGAAAATATATGGCCTATAAATGATTTACTACATTTTTGAGGGGGGAAACAGATAAATTATTAAAAATGTTGTTGGATAAAATTCTTAAATTAGAATGGTGGAAATCTTCTTTATAAATTTATAATCAAATCTTTTGATGGCTGAAACTACTAAATATTGTTGCCAACAATTCCCAACGTCTTAGCTGTACAGAGAGCCAACATCTTAGCTGTGCAGACAGCCGACTTAGCTGTACAGACAGCCAACATCTTAGCTGTACAGACAGCCAAAATCTTAGCTGTACCGACAGCCAAAGCCTTAGCTGTAAAGACAGCCAAAGCCTTAGCTGCACTGACAGCCATATTCTAGTTTTAGCAACAGCACACACCACTTTTTTTTTTTTTTAGAGATTATCCATAAGAGTGTCTAATAAAATAAACAATTGAAACAAAACAAAATCAACATTTAATGGGAAATACATTTTAAAAGAAAAAAAATTTTAAATAAAAATTAGTACAAGTAACAAAACCAAACAATTTTTAATCTTTTTAAGATATACTCAAAATTATTGGGATCTAATTGTCCCCATAGTTGATAACAAAACACACTATTGAAATAATAAAGATGTTTTCATTTATTTTTACTTTTAGCTATATATAATTCTAGCAGCGAAAAAAATATAAAGTTAGGTAACAAAAACTACATTACAAAAGATAATCTGATGAAAGCTTGAAGTTTCCAAAATAACTATATTTTTAAAAGCAGATATGCATAAACTAACAAACTATCATGATAATCTTGTAAAACATGAACAGATAAATAACATGTCCAAACACTTCAAACAATCAATGAGAGAATCCATGAAATTCTTTGGTACCACACTAAACCTCAGTTGAACAGAAAACAGATGTTTAAGTATAAGGGGGAGCAACTTTTTACCAAACACTAAGACCTAGAGTTAATGCTCACGTCATAGAGCAAAGAGAGTTTTTCCATGTAGCTGCGTGATGTTTTTTGTGTCTGCAAGTGTCAACAAGCCAGACTTGTCTTGAGTTTTACTCAGTTGAAGGGTCTCGATAGAGACATTCAGCACTGCTACAGCCTGAGAAGAGAGAGATCCATGTGTACTTGGGACATGAAACTAAAACACTAACTTGTACTTGAACATTACACTCAACATGACTTACATGTACTTGGACATTACACACCATGACTAACATGTACTTGGGACTCAAAACTAAAACACAACATGACTAACTTGTACTTGGACATTGCATACAACATGACTTACATGTACTTGGACATTACACACCATGACTAACATGTACTTGGGACTCAAAACTAAAACACAACATGACTAACTTGTACTTGGACATTGCATACAACATGACTAACTTGTACTTGGATATTACATACAACATAACTAACTTGTACTTGGACATTACATACAACATGACTTACATGTACTTGGACATTACACACCATGACTAACATGTACTTGGGACTCAAAACTAAAACACAACATGACTAACTTGTACTTGGACATTGCATACAACATGACTAACTTGTACTTGAATATTACATACATGACTAACTTGTACTTGGACATAACACAACATGACTAACTTGTACTTGGACATTACATACAACATGACAACTTATACTTGGACATTACATACAACATGACTAACTTGTACTTGGACATTACATACAACATGACTAACTTGTACTTGGACATGACACAACATGACTAACTTGTACTTGGACATGATACACAATATGACTAACTTGTACTTGAACATGACACAACATGACTAACTTGTACTTGGACATGACACAACATGACTAACTTGTACTTGGACATGACACAACATGACTAACTTGTACTTGGACATTACATACAACATGACTTACATGTACTTGGACATGACACAATGTGACTAACTTGTACTTGGACATGACACACAACATGACTTACATGTACTTGGACATGACACAACATGACTAACTTGTACTTGGACATGACACAACATGACTAACTTGTACTTGGACATTACACACAACATGACTAACTTGTACTTGGACATAATACAGCATGACTAACTTGTATTTGGACATTATATACAACATGACTAACTTGTACTTGGACATTACACACAACATGACAAACTTGTACTTGGACATTATACACAACATGACTAACTTGTACTTGGACATTACACACATGACTAACTTGTATTTGGACATGACACAACGTGACTAACTTGTACTTGGACATGACACAACATGACTAACTTGTACTTGGACATGATACACAACATGACTAACTTGCACTTGGACATGACACAACATGACTAAATTGTACTTGGACATTGCATACAACATGACTAACTTGTACTTGGACATTATATACAACATGACTAACTTGTACTTGGACATTACACACAACATGACAAACTTGTACTTGGACATTATACACAACATGCCAAACTTGTACTTGGACATTACACACAACATGACTAACTTGTACTTGGACATTACACACATGACTAACTTGTATTTGGACATGACACAACGTGACTAACTTGTACTTGGACATGACACAACATGACTAACTTGTACTTGGACATGATACACAACATGACTAACTTGTACTTGGACATGACTAAATTGTACTTGGACATTGCATACAACATGACTAATTTGTACTTGGATATTACATACAACATGACTAACTTGTACTTGGACATTACATACAACATGACTAACTTGTACTTGGACATTACCCACAACATGACTAACTTGTACTTGGACATGACACAACATGACCAACTTGTACTTGGACATGATACACAACACGACTAACTTGTACTTGGACATGACACAACATGACTAACTTGTACTTGGACATTGCATACAACATGACTAACTTGTACTTGGACATGACACAACATGACTAACTTGTACTTGGACATTACACACAATATGACAACTTGTACTTGGACATTACACACAACATGACTAACTTATACTTGGACATTACACACAATATGACAACTTGTACTTGGACATTACACACAACATGACAACTTGTACTTGGACATTACACAGAACATGACTAACTTGTACTTGGACATATTACACAACATGACAACTTGTACTTGGACATTACACACAACATGACTAACTTGTACTTGGACATTACACACAATATGACAACTTGTACTTGGACATTACACACAACATGACTAACTTGTACTTGGACATTACACACAACATGACTAACTTGTACTTGGACATAATACAGCATGACTAACTTGTACTTGGACATTACACACAACATGACTAACTTGTACTTGGATATTACACACAACATGACTAACTTGTACTTGGATATTACACACAACATGACTAACTTATACTTGGACATTACATACAACATGACTAACTTATACTAGGACGTTACATACAACATGACAACTTGTACTTGGACATTACACACAACATGACAAACTTGTACTTGGACATTACACACAACATGACAACTTGTACTTGGACATAACACAACATGACTAACTTATACTTGGACATTACATACAACATGACTAACTTATACTAGGACGTTACATACAACATGACAAACTTGTACTTGGACATTACACACAACATGACAAACTTGCACTTGGACATTACACACAACATGAGTAACTTGTACTTGGACATACACATATTTAACTAGTATTTAGATATATATACACACATCATGCATATCTTATAGATGTTATAACTAATACTGCATAACTAACTTGCAGATAGTCTCTTTTTTTCTTAATTCGTTTCCCCACTTATTTTTCATTATTATCATACTCCAAATATATGATTTGGCTTACCGGAACACTCAAACTAACAAAGCTTATCCCGTCCCTACAATCCAGGTAACATTTTGATATTCAATGAACATTAAATGTGGATGATGTGGCCTGCAAAATTCTAAATGTAAAGCTCAAAACACATGCAACTACAGAGTCTCACAAAGGGAGTTCATTCTAAGCACCAGTGAATTAATTCCTGGAAACAACCAGGAAAGAAAAAAATCTCTATTAAGCCATTGATTATTAATTTTGTTCTATGTGCCAATTTCATTACTGACATGGACTAGCTCCTTTGTCTCTGGGATAAGGATGCCCAAACAAGCCTTGTTAGTTCAAATAATCAATGCCCTGAGTTGATTGAGCTGATAAAGATTTTTTTTAATTGACATCAGTTTTAGCTTGGAGCCCCACAAAAGACTCAACACTTTACACAGATCTGTTGGTTTATTTTCAGCAGTATACAGTTGAAGACCACAAGGGAAGGAATGGATATGTGACATTTTTGAAATTTTTTTGTTATCCCCCTGTATCTGATAGAGGGTCAAAAATTGTATGTTCTGAATGAGATTTTATAAAAATATTATTTATATGACTCTATTAAAAATTAAAATCTATTTAGCTAATTTATAAGAAATCTGTATAATTTTGAACTTTAAAACTTGAATATCTCAAAGCCACATAAATGTGACATAGCCGTTTCTTCCTTTGAGCTCTTCAGTTGTTTAAGATAGGAATTTAAAGGATATGGAGATTTTTGATAAACGTTCTCACCTGAGCTTGTAGATCTTTCAAGTTCAAGAAATCCCCTCTTGGATTCTCAAGGAGTAGCGTCCCTTTCCGACCTTTACCCTCAATGTTTGCAAAGTGACAAACTGGCCAATCAACTTTTGTTGATTGTGAAGAACTGGCCAGCCCAGTCTGGGATGTGACGTAAATAGTTTTCTTGGCCAGGCCATCCAGTTTAGTGTCGCCGCCCAGCTCCTGTTGGAAGTCAGGGTCTTGAAACAGACGAACTTTGATTCCTCTCAGACCAAACACAGACTGAACCTATTAGAGGCAAGACACACATATTTAAAGATTGGATCCAAACACAGACTGAACCTATTGGAGGCAAGACATACATATTTGAAGATTAAATCCAAACACAGACTGAACCTATAGGAGGCAAGACACACACATTAAAAGATTGGATCCGAAAGTTTTTTTTCTTCTTGTGAGGTTATAGTTTCAAGCCAATAAACAGTTAACAAGACACAAATTTATTAAGTTTGGAACGGTTAAAGTCATCATAGTGAACTAACCATAGTTTAAGAAATGTTATTTTACTTTTGTTAAATGGCCGGATGTCTTTGATACATAGCTAAATAACTAAATGGTTTTCGGTATCATGTTATTGCGTCAGTTATAATAAAAATTCATTTTCAATGATAAGAACAGATGTAAGTAATTAATATTTAATATTTGCCTGGAAAGTCTAGATAATGTTTATTTGAGAATACTGAATATAAAGTCATCACAATGTTCAATGCAAGGAAAGATTAAATGTTTTCTCACGTTAGCTAACAGAGATGGGAAAGTGAGCCCATTGCTTCCTACAGGGTTGTTGAGCAGGACAGTCGCAGTGACCCCAGTTCTGCCTTGGCCTGGTCTAAGGTCACAGAGAACCAGGTTGATGAACTGAGAGTTAGGTGTGGCCCCCTTCGGCTCTGGAGCTGGTGCTAGCTCAACGGAAGCCCTGGAGTCCCCAGCACCGGACAGAGATGACGGGGCCACGGCTGTGGCCGGCACTGAGACAGATCTCTGCTGTCTGCCACCTTCAGCCCACGTCAGGGTGATCTCAAGGTCATCATTCTTAATCTGGGGGTTGAATTGTTGAATTATATACATGGACATTTAACAGTTTACATTAGAGATTGAAATAAAGTGCACAAACTATTCCCAAATTATAAAGTTTTCAAAATTAATTAAAAATCTTTTTTGAAAATTAATACAATATAAACACGTGGAAAGAGATATTATATTAAATTCTCACCTCAAAATTCAAATGTATTTTAATAGTTTAAAAACATCTTTCAAGTTTTAACAATTTTTTTTAGAGAAGTCAAACCTACAAATTGTGCAATAACCAATAATAGAAATATAAATGTTTAAACACAAAGTAAGGGAAAGATGGTTTCATGAAAACAAAATTTTCTGCTAGGGATGTATTGTCTCTGACAAACGCTATAAAAGAAATAAAAGAATCCTCACAGGCAGCTGTTGAGTGATGATGACTTCTGCATTACCCGGGACAGGGTAGGGCTTCAGGGGCTGTTTAACTGTTGAGTTGATGAACTCAGAGAAATCTTCTATAATCTCCACCAACTTCTTGGCTGCTCTGTAGTACACTTCGATGTTGTCAGTTGGCACAAGTTTGGCCTAAAAAAATGGTGACAATAAAATCAAAATGAAGTATAAATTTAGTAGGAAAAAATATTAAGCACACAAAAAATAGGATGAAAAGAAAGTTTTTGGCCATAAGCCTTGTTAAGCAGAAAATACAAAATAATTGGGATTGTGATAACTTCTCTTTTATTCTTTGATCACTACATTTCCTAGTTAAGTTATTGCTGCTTGCTAAGGTCAGAAGCCTTTTGTATAAAAATTATAACAACTGTATTACAACTATAAAAAAAAGTTATGAACTAGCAAAGGATTTAAACTCCCAAAGAAAGAATTAAAATTTAAACACTGAACCATTTGACCAAATTTAAATATAATTGGATGAAAGCCTCTACGTAACTGATTAAACATGACACAAAGAATTATGTTTTTGGTTGGATTTTACAATAAAAAGCCAGCACTTAACTCATTTCCCCAATGAAAAGACATGTTTAACAGGACAAGTTTTGAACTTAGGTTAAACAAAGTTTCTTAAGGGTAGGTGAGTTTAAACTAACAAATATTGTTTGTGGTCTAAACAGGGACAAACAGAGGGATTTATTAGCAGGACAGCTGTAATCTTTATCTTTTTCAAAACAATTTTCACGCTTAGCATTACAAGATACACAAACCATTATTGAGAAGAAAGCAATAAACTTTAAGATTTATTTTAGAAATATAGATGTAAATGTTTTGGCTTGTGTCATCATAAATATAAAACAAAATTGTTTAAATTATATTATTTTTGACAACTTTGCTCAAGTAGAGTGACCTACTACTGGGAATTCCTGGAAATATAAGCATGCCAAATGATTTTTAAAAATTAAATCAAAAAGATATTACTGCCATCACAGATGTGAATATATGTCAGATCTCTAGCTAATCAGGCAGTGGCTTTAATATTCCTTACAAGATTCTTCAGCTTTAATATTCCTTACAATATTCCTGAGCTTTAATTTTCCTTACAATATTCCTGAGCTTTAATTTTCCTTACAATATTCCTGAGCTTTAATTTTCCTTACAATATTCCTGAGCTTTAATTTTCCTTACAATATTCCTGGCAGGTTGGTCAGTAGGATTAAGTTGTATTTTAAGAAACAACAAAATGAGTGATCTGTAGTTCTCACAGTTTTAATCTTATTTTTACTAATTTCTTGATCCACGATAATTCTAAAAAAGTATCATACATGTTTCACCTGAATAGCTCTAAAAGCGTTCTTAAAGTATATTTTCCAGAACTTTCACAATAAAATTTTTCAAAAATTCATCAAAAGAATATTCTAGCAAATGTGTTGACTATGACAAACAACTAACATTAATACTTAGATCAGTGTACATACAAAAGCATCCAGTAAAAGAAATGTATATATGGTGAGCACAGTAAAAACAATTACTTTAGCAGAGTTTGGTTTACAAGCCATGTTAAAATATTTCAGTCTAGTATCCCTAGTATAGTTAATGGCTTCCAAGTTCAGACAGAAAAAACAACTTTTGGTTGAGGATTGTTGACAACACAGACACACAACAATGTGAGCTCTGTTCAACTTATGCTCTCTTTTTTTTAAACAAATATCTTGATGGAGTTTTGTTCTCTATTGTTTACATTTTAAATTGGGGAAGACTTAAAAATCAAGGGGGGGGGGGGGGTGAATGGTTGTGTTAATTTCCTTACTTAAAGTTGCTCTACCAGATTTGTAAAGTAAAAAAATTAGTAACAAGAAATAAGTGTAATGCACTGAAATGGTATAAGGGACATAACAAATTTACCTGTTTCCTTAATTTCTGAACCCTGTTTATGACCTCCCTTGCAATACCCTCATTTAACATAGTTTTGTCTGGTTCCACATCCAAGAGAACTAGAACCTGAAAAGTTTTAAGAATGATGAATGTAGAGAATACATCTATCATAAAAATTTCCCTCTCCTAAAAAAAATTAAAAATTTAAATATACAAATAACATTAGCAATGAAAAATTTTACCATAAAAGAAGATACAGATTTTGAAAGTAAATTAAAAATAAGTATCTATAATAAAAGATGTTTGTAAAACTGTTTTTTTCTCCTCACATTTTTTAAAAATCTTCTTTTCAAAAGCTTCTTTAAATATGCAAATTTTTCTTTACCTTTCCATCAGAATGAGCTTCATAATGTTGTGGAGTGTCCCCATCTTTTTCAAAATTGTACAGTATTTTCAAGTCCCCTTCTTCCAAAGTATAGCCTTCCACTACAATGGTGCCTTCAGCTTGATATCTTTAACAGATTGGTTACAAAAATTACTTGAGTCATTTCCATTTAATGTTTCTTTCAAAATAATTTTATGGTTTGCAGCAAAAGAATTAAGTGTTCAGCAAACATTTAATAAGTTGGACAGTTCTCAGTCCATGGCATGACTACCTCTCTATGTCATCATCCTTGAGTGCCTTGATGGCGGTGGACACTTGGGTGATGGCACTGGTCAGTTTTCTACCCAGCTGCCTGTGCTCTGGTTCAGCTTTGAGTGTCACACCATACGAGTTCTTGTCCATTGTGATGGTCAGTTTACGGACATTTAGTTCCTTAAAAAATGTAAAAATTGGAAATTTAACACCACTAATTGTTAACATTATTGTCCCTTAAATTTTGTGGCCAATTAATGAACTTAACATATTTCATCATACCGGTAGTTACATGATGGAGTCAATAAAATTTATAAAGTGGTTATTTTATTTTAAGACAATTTAATCATTTCATACATTGCATTTTTAAAAATATTTCAACCAAAGTAAAATCTTTTACATTTTCATGTCTAGTATTTACAAGTTAGTTATGCAAATCCATTATATACAGTTTTCTTTACCAAGTAAAATTGTTCATATTTTCCAACTCACACCACCTACCTCAAGAATATATTTCTCTAGAGAGGCCAGATCATCCATAGATTCTTGGTCTTTGACTATAGCCACCACTTCTTTTAATGGATACTGTTGAAAACAATTATGTATAACTCTTATGAGTGTCATTAAATCACATTGATTGCTTATTCAGATTTTAAAAAACAGAAACATTGTCAAACAAATCAAAAGCAAAATCATAAATTGATAACAAACTATGAGACTTAATTTAAGTGGGACAAGCTACACATAGCAGTCTTCAAGTTATGATTGAAGTTGTAAATTTTTAAATATAATTAAAGTAATAAACTGCAATTAATGTTTTAAAGGACACCATTACCTTCAGTGGCAGAGTTTTTCTGTCTCTGATTATTCTGCCCAACTCAATGACAGACTGCATTCGAGAAACTGCATTCTCAATTTTCTTTTGAATTATGAATTCTCTGAAAATAGGAATATCTTCTTAACATAGGAGGTTCCTTTAAATTATTTTTTTAAAAAAAGAAATGCATTCCCAAAAAGCAATCAAAATAAAATACAATTAAAAAAACATCAAATAGATACATATTTCAAGTAGTCTATTGTTTATGAAACAATCCTACTTTCCTGAACAATAAAACGACTCTTCCTTCAACAGGTTATATGCTACCTTGGTTTAGGGAGCAACAAGAAGTGAACACTTCTAGCGTCTTGTTCTTCAGATAAATTTATCATCTCCTTCAATCCCTGGTAGATGGTTTCAGTCAGGAAGGGTGTGAAGGGTGCCTGTGGACAAAACATTGGCAAAAACATACTTTTAAAAAAAATATTATTTATGTATCATTTATCAAAAATAACAAGTTATCAAACCAAATTCAAGTAAAAAAAATGGGCAGCAGTTATTGACATCCCCAGCTTAACACCAAACAGGCAGATGTTTGTCTTAAGAATGATTATTGTATTGAACCCAGTTGGATCACAGCACAACATGAAATAATGAGCTCACCATGAGTCTGGTTATAACAAAGATGACATTACATAGAGTCTCCAGGGCTTTCTTGCTGTCTGCCTTGCCATCGTCACCCTGCAACAGAAAGAAAAGCATTAGGCACAAGACTTTTTGGCACTGATATTAAATTACTATTTCCACACAAAAAAAAGTTTTAATTTATTTTCTTTTGAAATTTATGTGTGTGGATGAGTTAAGATTTTCACTATTAAAAAAAAAACAAACTACAATTAGTGTAGAGATGATGAAAAATGTAACCTTTAAAAACCTCTGATGGGATTTAAACAAATAATTCAGGGAAAAAACATGTCTAGTGAACAGTTTATAATTATTCCCACTCACTTTAAGTCGTTTCCTGTTCATTCTCACATACCAGTTGGTCAGCTGATCAATGAACTTCACAAGCCTGGGGGTCACTGTGTACATTTTGTAAGCTGGAGGAAAATAGTTTTATCATTTTTATTATCATGCATTTTTTTTACCAGGTTGTAAGTCTACTTTCATTTTTAAAAAAAGTAAAGCAAGTTTTCATTAAAAAAAAGGACCTTCTGGTGTCCTTGATTAATCACATCTTAAATACAGTGACTAATACTCAGCAAGTTCTTAAGTCAACTGCTGCATGCTGGGGAGAACACTTTGAATAATTTGATATCAAATCTAAGTACCTGCCATTTCCTGCTCCACAAATTTGACCAATGATTGTGTGAATGAGAGAATCCACCTGTCCATGTAGTTATCAGATATCTCTTGACTTTTTTCATTCACGAGAATCTTTTCCCCAGTTTCCTTGTAGAAATTATCAAAATAATTTACAGGCATTAATTGTAACAAAAATAATTGTACACAATGCGGAATTCAAAGCTCAGCCAGTTCCCACATTAACCAGGAAAAAGTGTCAATTGGCAGAGAAGTCTGGCCATCATCTGATCTATTTGAAATGAACTGTGTAAACTCTGTTATGGCTGGCAATTGAAAATTCCTTGTGAAGTTCTCATGAACCTTTAGAGCACTACCATCAAGTCAGGAAGAGAGCATGTTGGTATAAATAATTCAGGTGAACTGCTCACACTTGACTTCATGAGCAGAGAAAAAAAATGAATCTAAACCTGGCAGATGGCCTCAAGCCATGTTGAAAACAGACACACAAAATAAAGAGAATAAATTGACTTTTAATTGAGAATTTATGGTGACAATGTCCATTTCCAAAACTGGATTTTGGCAGTTTGGGCAATAATAAATAGAAGAAAATATCATCATTTTTTTCAATGCTTCATTTTTCAAATCTAGATCTTGTGGCTTCAATGGGGGGGGGGACATTAAGAAGATTTAAATCTAGAAAGTGCCTCAATTCCCCTTTTCCATAGTCAGCAATTTTCATAGCTCTCAAATGAAAATACCACAAAACAAAAATAAAATAATAATAGAGGTCCCAACTTACTTGTTCCCAAATTTTGACATACTGAGACAAAAATCTGAAGGCATTGTACCATGGTAGAAAGACATCCTTGAGAATATCCCTAACACCTTCCTCCTTAAAGCGAAGGTTTTCTGCCCTGACAGCAGGTGAGTTTATGAGGTACAATCTGTGTTTTTAAAAAATATACAACATTATTACATTTAAATGATTTCAAGATACAAAAATAAAATAGGGATGAAGTTGGATATTGTAATTATTTAAGCGGAATGATTAAAAAGTGTTATCAAAAGTTAAAATACAACAAGAATGTGTGTGTGTGTAAATTAAAATAAATCTAAACAACAACAGTTTTTTCCTTTACTCTTTCCCTGCCAGGGGGTTGCAGGTTTTTTTTAATATGTTCTTGCCAGACCATTTTTTAGTTTGATAATTTTTTAAGAGTGACCTTAACTATTGTAAAATGTTTAATAAATGTCTAAAGCTACATTGGTGTATCTTATATCAAAAGAAATGAAATTGAATAGAGAATTCCATTATGTAGAAGCAAATAAAATATTACCAAACCAAAAATTATTTTCCCTATATGATTTTATGATAAATTTTTGTGTCTTAAATTTTCTTTGTAAAAAATCTGAACTTACCAAACTAAAAGAAAGTCTGCATAGCTGTAATCATTTTCTCCTTTAATTATCACAATTTAATATAAATTCCATTTATGAAATAAATGCTTTTTAAATTTTGAAAATATCCCATGTAGTTTTAAAGTTATGACAGTTTTTATATTGATGATGTCCATGGAAGAAAATTTTTTTCTATTATTTCCTTATATAGAAACCGAACTGTCACCACTGCTCTTTTTCCAAGTAATGCCATATCATACGGATGAAAATCTAAACTAAATCCTAAAACTAATGTTTTATTATTATTTTAAAATGTTTCTGCATCAATAATTCACATTTAAATTTAATAAGATAGTAATAAATACTATAATAAATCACTATGTTCGTTAAGTAGGCGTGGCCATATCTTTGTTTACAAAATAAATCGAAACAAGCTGCTAATTTTAACACTACTGAATGTAAACACATGCTATTTCTAAACAGAAAGGAAGTAGAAAAGAGAGTTACCTCTCATTTTAAAATTTTAAAAGTCTAATGGGACACTCTAAGCAACGAAATAAATTCAAAAACTCAAATCACCGATATATCTGCAATTGGCACAAACGTGACCAGGCGAGATCGCAGATATATCGACGATTCGCAGGGAAAGAGTTAAAATACTGATTAAGTAAAAATTAAATTAAATTTAAAAAACACAAATTATATCTGTAAAAAGAAGGATTTCACAAATACTGGCTAAGACAAAAGCTCCGAGGATGAAAGCTAGAGTTATGAATCATGACAAACATAAATTTCTCAGTAATTTGATGCTACAAGAGAAAGCTTCAGCCTATCATGAGGTGGGCTGCAGTCATGAAGTAACAAAGTTTACCTTCCTTTTTGTCAAATGTTAAATCAAATATTGTAAAATTTTGTTTACATCATTTACCTTATAGCATCAGCTCCGTACTTGTTAACAACAGACATTGGGTCAGGATAGTTTTTCTTTCTCTTGCTCATCTTCTGACCGTCTCTGACAACAAAATAATACAATGCTAGTACACATGAAATAAATTGAGGTATCTGCCATTGTGAGATAAGCAATAGATAATTACAAAGACAAAACCATTTGAATGGTTGAAAAAACGTGTATGTGCTGTAAGCCATGGAATATCTTATAACAAAACTTACGAAGCTAACACAAGTCCATTGCAGACCAAGTTCTTAAAAGGTGCTTTACCGAACAGAAGGGTGGAGACAACAATCAGAGTGTAGAACCTGTTAATAAAGACATTAATTGTCATTACAGTCAATATATATTATGTTCTCCAGGCATGTTTTTTTTAAAAGTTGAATTAATTAATTCTCTTTTAAAAATTGCACATTATTTTATTTAACTATAATGATAAATAAATGGAGTATTTATTTATAAATTATCCCATGCCTCATAAAGGAGGCTCAAGGCTGTTGGTCAATGCCTCCATTAATAAAACTAACTCACCATTCCTTTATCTGGTCAATGCCTCCATTAATAAAACTAACTCACCATCCCCTTGTCTGGTCAATGCCTTCAGCAATAAAGTCTGCAGGGAATGTGTCCTCAAACTCTTTACGGTTTTCAAATGGGTAATGAGCCTTCCCATAAGGCATAGAGCCCGACTCAAACCAGCAGTCAAAAACTTCTGTCACTCTGCGTAACACACCTCTACCAGTTTTGGATGGAATGGTCAAAGGATCAACACTGAAGACAAACAGGACAAAGAATTATTTCAATGTAACCCAAGTGTGAGATGTGAGATATTTTTTAAAAATGTATGTTATGGATAATTGGTAATGTTTATAAAATATCAAGCCCCCTTCACTATGTACGCTACCATAAGTCCAAAAGTTAAAAAACTAGGAGTTATAATGTATTGAGCCAAAGAATCTTACAACTCTCTATGAAGATCATTTATCTTCACGCCAGTCAACTCTTCCAGCTCAGCTATGGAGCCAACACAAACAACCTGAGAGAATAAGCCATTGAAACAATTATTTTCATAAGCATCTACTCATAAATATAAAAGTAATTGATGCATATTTTTCATGAAAGATCTGAAAAATCTCATGCATTTAAGGTTTGCATGACTCAATACACCAATTTAAATTTGAAAAACAGAAAACAAGAATGAAATATAAAAAAGTAAAGTAAAGTTCCCCAAGTTGCTATAGCCGCAGCATGAAAGGCGAGCACAATGCCCTTTACTTCCCCAACTGTTGTCAGGTACCCACTTAGAGCTGGGTGGACTCACTCAGGGATGCCCTTTCGTCTTGGGAACAAGACCCTGTCTTCACTGAGACTTGAACCCTTGACTCTCTGAACACTGCCCCTTGACCACCTCACCCACCAATAATGAAATTTATTACATTAAATTTACTTTTGAAAAATTACCAAATAATTAATCGATAATTTTGATTAAAACTAAAAATAAGATGTATGATGTCATTAAACTGAAAATTTCAAGGGCAGTAACAAAAACAGGCAATTGATATTTTTTGTTTTAAATATAAGTAGTTCAATATAATGTTAATGAATTTAAATTTTGTTATTGTTAATTAAGTAAAAACAATGTTTAATTATCCATACAAAACAGCTTATTTTAAAGTTTATACTTTAAAAACCTTTTTTTTTTAAAATCGAGAAGTTTGTACGTAAAAAAAGCAAACTATTGTTAATTATTAATTATTTATTAACAAATGTAAATGAGTAATCTGATATGTTGCTTATTTTTAATCGCTATTTTATTGATTAAAATAATTTTAATTGCTAAAATTTTTACCGATTAATCAAGAAATTAATCGATAATTTCCGCAGCCCTAATTTTTTTCAATATGTAAGAAGTCTTTAACTTTTAAATTTACAGATGTCTTTTCTCCAGATTCCTAGAAAAAATTATAACCGAAAAAAAAACAAAACAATTTCCTGGCATCCATTTTAATAGCCTTAGGAAGAGGAAACGTACAATTTCAAAAGTTTATGGTCCCCTAGACATTGTTATACCACAACAACATACAATAACAAAAGTTTATGGTCACCTAGAGATTGTCATACCACAACAACATACAATATCAAAAGTTTATGGTCACCTAGAGATTGTCATACCACAACATACAATAACAAAAGTTTATGGTCACTTAGAGATTGTCATACCACAACAACATACAATAACAAAAGTTTATGGTCATCTAGAGATTGTCATACCACAACAACATACAATAACAAAAGTTTATGGTCACCTAGAGATTGTCATACCACAACAACATACAATAACAAAAGTTTAGGGTCACCTAGAGATTGTCATAACACAAGAACATGCAATATCAAAAGTTTATGGTCACCTAGAGATTGTCATACCACAACATACAATAACAAAAGTTTATGATCACCTAGAGATTGTCATACCACAACAACATACAATATCAAAAGTTTATGGTCACCTAGAGATTGTCACACAACAAGAACCAATCAAATCATCTCTGTAAAACTCACCTCTTCACCATCATCACTGACCCACAGCGGGATTGGAGTTCCCCAGTATCTGTTCCTAGAGATGGCCCAGTCCCTGGCGTCCTTGAGCCAGTTGCCGAATCTTTTCTCTTTCACAAAATCAGGGACCCTATGGGATTAGTTGACAAGTTAATTAACTCTTAATGTGCCATAAGGTTTTTGGAAAACTTCCGACACAGTACCATAAAAATTTCCCGAATTGCGATCAACCGGTTATAAAATTTAAAAAATTGCGTTAAATCCATTTTTATTATTATAGTCATACTGACGTCATCTTTTAGAATAAGAATGGTTATTTTATGTATCCAAAAGACCGTTTTGAGTTTAAAACTATTTTTACCTGTAGTTTAGTACTATTATTTTAGTACTAAAGTATAGCAAAATCGCATCTTCGAAAAAAAAAGGTAAAATCTTCAAAAAAACATCGCAAATCGAGCGATAACACTAGCGAGGTAAACAGCCGCCATTTCTGGAAGTCGAAAACATTGTTCATCCCGCACTCAATAGTTTTTATTTTCTGTAATTTCGTTTCTAAAGAGAGTTCTATCGAGTCGCGCATTACCACTCTTTGGTACTAAACGGTAAACCGCGGATTACCGCGCTTTGGTACATTAAGAGTTAACTCTTAATGTACCAAAGCGCCGTAATCCGCGGTTTACCTTTTTTTTTTACCAAAGAGCGGTAATGCGCGACTCGATAGCACTCTCTATAGAAGCAAAATTACAGAAAATAAAAACTCTCCAGTGCGTGAGAAACGATGTTTTCGACTTCTGGCAATGGCGCTGTTTCCCCCGCTAGTGTTATTGCTAGATTCGGAATGTTTTTGGAAGTTTTTACGTTTTTCTGAAGATACGATTTCGCTATACTTTATTACTAAAATAATAGTACTAAACTGTAGGTAAAAATAGTTTTAAACTGATAATGGTCTTTCGGATACATAAAATAACCATTCTTATTCTAACAGATGACGTCAGTATGACCATAATAATAAAAATGAATTTTACGCAATTTTTTTAATTTCACAACCGGTTGATCGCAATTCGGGAAATTATCACAGCACTGAGGCGGAAGTTTTCTGAAAACCTTATGGCACATTAAGAGTTAACTTCTTTACATTATTGCCTCATGGCAGTCAAAGCACTGTATCAAAACTCTGCAATCATGACTCTTCCCCTACACTCAAGGAAAAAGACCGAGCTTAAAGAGACAGATAAAGGTTTCTAACATATGTGTCATACTGCACAATTTTATAACAATAAAAAAATGTATTACTCAGGCACATTAAATAATAAGTAGAATATTCTTTTTAACCAAAAAACCAAGAGAAAATGCAGGAGACAAAAAGATATTGTTTGCTAGAAGTAACCCACCAAACAGTAGTGGCTAGAAAAAGTAGATGGATAACATGCAAACAGGGTATGTATGAGCCTGACAAGACGTCACAAAACAACAAACATTTTGGCAACGAGCCTTCTTATAAAAAATCAAATAGAACAATAACAAATAAAATAAATAAAAATAAATTATAACTTAGCTGACGTGAAATCCAGAGCCAAAGAGAGCAAATGGAGGAAGAAGTAAGTAAGAGCTTTTAAGGGAAAGGAGAGAGTGGGCGAGGCGAATCATTTAGTATGTCACAGACCTGCCAACTTTCCCCAAAAAAAAATCTGTAGATGGTGCGCGCGCAAGTCGGGATCGCGGGTCATTAGCGCCGTGGTCTAAATCTATACACTTAATTATCAATAGTTAAATAATTAAAAGTTAAAGAAATAATCATTTACCTTCATTTTCATGTAATAGTCCACAGAATGAATATTAACACCATTACAAATGTACATATATACATATGCACAGAACAGAATAATCATTATTTACATATGTACACAACTTGCATGTGTTCAGTTTGACAACATTTCTGTTGTGGCCTTTTTACATTTGCCCAACAACTCTTTGGACATATGTAAGTTGCCATGGCAATAGGTAACTTTGGTGACCAACAAATTAGACAGTCTCCACTTTCATAGAGGCCCTTGACTCTGTATAGTTTTTCTTGACAATAGAAAAAATTCTTTTGGCATCTGCATTGCTGTGGGGAATGCAGCACACTGCAAGCATGGCAGTAGCCAAATCCTTTAACTCCACTTGGTCTGTTATTGGATTTTTAAAGTTTTTCAGGAAGTGCCACTGTTCATCCACCCTGGTTGAGGTAACCACTTCCTTTGGTAGGTCCATAATCTGGTACTTCCTGAATTGTTCCTCATAGGAGTCCAGTGAACAGGTCATTGGGATTTTCTTTTTAAAAAATTGAAGGTCAGCAAAGGTACCACTATCTCTCCAATTCATATTTAACACTTTGGCATGCTGGTAGAGTGGGTCAGATAGTGGAAATTTCTCTTTCATATACTTGAGAGCTACAACATAGAAAGACTTTAGGTGCTCTACAACCACTTTTCTTGACTTCTCATTCAGCTTTTCCAAAAGTGCATTAGTTTGTAGTTTCACTGTCAATGCTGTTAGCTGCAGCTGCATGTTTCTTAGTAGTTATATGTTTTTGAATATCATTATAACCACCCCTTTCTATGCTTAAGTGGGTTTGGCAAAGATTGCAAAATGCAAATGTTTCCCCACGGGATGATGATCTAAGAAACGAATGCTTCTCAGTATATTCCTTTCTAAAACGTTGAGCATNTTTTTTTTTTTTTTGGTTGGAGTTTCAGCATTGTCAGATTCGACCTCATTTGTTGCCACGGCAGATCTTTTCAAAAATTTATCCATGTTGTCACGTTATGCTTCCTCTTTGAAACAGGCACCACACAATGAATTATTTTTAAGTCCAATAAACGGATGGATGACTAGAATATCAAGTGAAGAATGAAACAATAAAAACACGGGTCCCATAAATAACGGAAGTGCGGGAGATAAAACAGGAAGTCATCATATAAATCAGCCAAGTCATCTTTTTTTTGTTTGGGCTTTTCTTTTTATAATTTTTTCGCATTCGGATTTTTCATGGTGAATTTTTTTTTTTTCGGAAAATCGGGAGATTAAGGGTCTTATCGGGATTTCGTAAGCATGGGTAAAAAAAAATCCGTATAATCCCGAAAAAATCGGGAGGGTTGGCAGGCCTGATGTCAGTGTAAATAAAACATTCATTCCTTGTGGTGCAAGGGTCAGATGCTCTTGGTCCCACATTTTGATGGCTAAAAAATGAAACCCAAACCCCCCGAAAAAATCCAGCAAAAATGTGTGAAGTTCACATCAACAAAAGTTACTATATAAGTGATGCACACTTTCTAAATAAGAATCAGATTGAAAATTAAACATCGCATTCCACAAAGATTTATAGCATCAACATTGATATTTTCTTAAAACATAAGAAAATATTATACACCAAGTTTCTGGTGGTAATTTTTTTGTATTATCTCTGTAGTGAATATATAAGGAATTGTATATTTTTTATAATAGTAAATGGCATGTCAAATAGAGGATTATGTACTTTAAGTGCCAATATAACCCTTCTGGTATTAGGTTAGTCTTTTTGCAGCACCTACATTTTCCCCTGTGGCTTTAGCGCATCTATTTGCCACATGGAGGGTTATCAGATATAAATACAAAAACAAGAATAAAACGGCACTCTTGGGCAGAATGTCTAACTGATAAGGATATAGTCAAATTTTATTTTGTTTTTTAATTATGAAAACTGACTATTAACTGATACTGACTTTTTGTGCGCATCTGTTTTGTTCTTTCATAGCCATGTTGTTCATAGCATTTTAACGCTAATCCAATGAAAACCAATAAATGTTTATATTTTTTAAAACAATAAATTATTCATAAATAAAAGTTTCATGTTTTTCTTGTGCGTCTACATTTCTATAATCTCTTTTTAGAATCTTTTCTATCGTTGTCTAATTAATGTGAGAAAAGTGTTCACAGAAAAACAGCAAATTTGTTAACATCCTTTTCCATTTTTGCACACATAATTATCTTCCTATTTAAAATAAAACTGTTAAAAAGTAATTAGCAAACGTATCAAATTTTGACTAATTCAAAAATAATGTCTAGGCCGGGGGGGGGGGGGGG